>CM040761.1:18761244-18938744 GCA_022829145.1 Albula goreensis | reverse complement strand
TCTGTCTATTTTCCTCTCTATTATAGAAAGGTCTCTCTTCCATTCTGTCGCGTTCTGTGGTTACTGTCGGTTTCAATGGAGACATCTGAGCATTGATATCAGCCATACCTGCTCTGTTAAACTCAGTACGAAGGTAGTGCTCTTCGTCTTGCTTTAAATAAATGTACACGCATATACAATGGTCATTCAAACACACTCACACACACACACACATACATACAGGCACACACACACACACACACATACATACAGGCACACACACACACACACAAACTTACACTCTCACAAATTCACAAACTGGTTCACCGGCTTTCACTTGAAGCAGGACGAGGAAAGTTACCCGCAGAAACCCCGAGCAGTGCAATTAAAGTCCACATCTGCCTGTCTCTGACTGGAGTGTCGGTATCTGAGGGGAAACTGATGGAGAATGCAGGCCGCGCGTTTGACAGTCCAGAGTGTTTTTCTGAGTTCTGCTCATGTCATATTCCCTTCACAAGTGCTCCACAGGCTGATTTTAAACAAACAGTATTGTTTTTAATTTGGCTTCTCTGCTCCCATATCAGATGGAGGACTATCAGTCAAGCATGGCTTTCAGGGTGGTGCAGATCTAATCTCTGCGATTCGGCAGACAGACTCTGTTTCTCAACACCGCCTCCAGTGACCTGTCATCTTTCAAATGAAAAAGGACCTTTTTTAACGGAGGAGATGAGAATGTGACAAATAGCAGCGCAAATGGGATTTCCTCATGCAGTCTGAGGGAAGGTGTCAGCTGCCTTAGATTAAGTTAAATACAGAGTTTGTGTTTGTGCGCCTCCTGTCCGCCCCAGCCACTCTGCGAGAGCTGATAGGCACAGAGTGGGAGGTGATGTCCCTCACTCTCAGAATGCTGGTCAGATCTATATCTGCCTCTGTAAGCAGCATCTTTATAAGCCTGTACTGTTATGTGCTGGAGAGAGGGATTCCTCCTTCTACACATGGAACATCAACAATCTCAGAAGCACACACCCACATGCACACACACACACACACACACACACACACACACACACACACACACATACACACCCACACACAAACACACATGCAGACACATACACACACACACACACACACACACACACACACACATATGCACAGACATACACACATACACACACACACAAACATGCATATACACAGAGGATTCACACCCACAACAGGTGTGTGTATGAATACTGTATTATGATTTATCCTTCTGCTCTGTCATACTGTGCTGTACATTATGATCACAAATGGCTTATGGGAGCAGAGACAGAGAACAAGATAGAAAAGGAGATAGCGACAGTATTTGTATTGAATAGATACTCTCAAGCTCAATCTCTTTGTGTGCCACTTTGACAGTGCCTTGCAAAACAGTAATATTGATCGCTTAATCAATTGGGCTACCTATGCCAGAATACCTT
The DNA here is from genome assembly GCA_022829145.1 of Albula goreensis. NCBI lineage: Eukaryota > Metazoa > Chordata > Actinopteri > Albuliformes > Albulidae > Albula > Albula goreensis. The sequence goes on along the minus strand of CM040761.1, from coordinate 18,937,302 downwards.
TACAGTATAACATTCTGTGGATGTCTCCTTATTGAATGTGAGAGATAAGGATCTAATAGAAGTCTGACGGAGGCAGACAAGTTCCTGGTGAGATGCTGTGGTAATGACTGCAGTGAATGAGAGAGGGAGTGTGTGTCTCTCTCCGGGAGGCACCGGGGAAACATTCCTCCTGCCATCTGGATGGGGGACCTACAGGACAGGCGTAGGGTCTGTCAGCTGTGGCTTATGGGAGCTGGCATTTGGATCCGCGCCCCTGGCACCTGCAGCCGGTGTCCCCGTCACCATGAATATTTACCCACAAGGCCAGGTGACAGGAACGCCCGTGTGGAGGCAAGGGCCTTCCCATGTTTCTCTTTTTTACATTATCTTTATGTGCCTGCAATTCCTATGTCTTCACCAGTCCTGCATGTCCTGGGTTCAGTCATCTCTTCTTGCCCCATTCATTAAGAGAAGGTGGAACCTCACGATAGTGAACCTGGCATAAAGGTGTCACTCACACCCCAGGCACTATACACAATGTGCAGAAATGTGAGATACCTTCCCATCATGCATCAGGTTCTAAACATACAGAATACTACATCATGCAGCAGAGGACTCTATCACAAAAATATAAAGACGTATCAAAATTCAAATTAAAAATGTTATTTTTTTGTTTCAGTGTGGTTTTTCAGCATGATATTACACTGCTGTGTGCTTTCTCTCAGTGTGTCTCTCTTCTGTACACATGATATCTTTTTTCTGTCTCCTTCCTCTCTGAGTGAAGCATCAGTTAATTGGTTATTAGAGATGTAGTCAGACAGGAGAAAGGGCGGGTGTAGAAGCTTGTGTAGGAGAGTAGAGTAAATGGGGAACAGAGCTTGCTCAGTCCTCTCTTTCAGTCCAGGGTTGCCCTTTGTGCCTGAGGCCCTACTGGCTGCTGCTGCTGTGTAGCCTAGCTCCTAACCAGCCATAGAGGGACGGTGGGGTTTGCTGGAGCAGAATGTCACATGACGTGCTCTCTCACCTTGATGAGGTGGGAGACGAAAGAGCCTGTGCCGGGGCCGCAGAGCCGAGGGCATCATGCTGCCGTGAGCAAAACTGCCTGTCCAGCTTCATCAATGAGAGTTCAGGGGACCCGGCCGAGCCCGGACAGAGGGGGCTGAGCCCTGTGGCAGATTCTCAGGTTATCATAGCGTGATCAAGGCCAGGGAGCCAGAGGGTAGAACAAAAGGGTGGAGCCCTGGGGCTTGGCTTGCGGTCTGATTGGCCCATCGCCCAGCTTTCTCACCTTTCTCAGCACAGAGGGCCCAATCGGCCCTCATTTTGCTGTCTCCTGTTCCCTCCCTCAGCGTCAGATGGGACGGAGCTGGCTGAGGGATGGACCTGCCAAGCCTGGCTGTCTGTCTCACTGTGGAGGTCCCCACCCCTAGCTGTGCCCAAGTGGTCACCGCGGGAGTGCCAGCTGCCCAATTCCCTAAACGCCACCTCCTCCTTGCTCATTCACACAATCGCTTTCATTCAGCTTCTGGTCAGAGAGGTTTTACCAGTGTCATCTTATATTTCACTCATAAGGTTTGTGTGCCCTGTGCCTACAAACTCAGACACTTAGAGCCTTTACCGTGACAAACAGCATCAATTGGGGTCCACAGGATCATTTTGCAAAAGATGCTAAATTTGAAATGGAACATTTTTTATAGAGTCATGACTAATAACTTGTAATTTTACAACTTGTAAATCCTGTTTGTTTTAAAACTTGTAATCCTGTAATCTTACTAACTACTACCACAATTAGAACATTAGGTTAGCCTGTAGAAGTCTGGAAATTATTTTGCCATACGTTCCAGCTGATACTATACAATATATTTGTTTTCATCCATATTTCACGTTGTGTGTTTTTGTTTTCCTGTGAGTGTGCAACACGAGCACGTTTGTGCTCATGCCACACAGACACATGTCACATATTCCACACTATCAGCAGATCAGTGGGTTTTAGTGGACTGGTCTTCAGCAATCTGCTTTTCATAAGGGGCTGATTGCCATTTCATTACCTCTCAAGGGCGCTTGTGGCTGTCGGCCTTCTGAGAAGTGATTATTTTCAAAAGCACTGTTGGGAAAGGAACGCCGCGCGTTCCAGGGACAGAGGTCTGTAGTATCTACCTTTTTCAGTGTCTGACACAGAGCCAGTTCATGGCCAGTTTCCAAACAGAAAGGAGACAATCACTGCTTTAGTTCCTGACTACACTTCTCAAAGGCAACAACATATCCCCGCTCCCTGGGAAAGACTCAAAGAAGTAAAATAGCCAGTGATAGTTTAACTCTAACAGAGTTTATATGAGACCACCAGATCCCTATCAGCCACATATAAAGGCTATTAGAGTTAAATTAACACTGGAAATGTTATTGTGTAGGAATTCCCCTCTTTCTCTTTTCTTCTTGTCATCTTCCCAAACTCCCCTCCCTACGATCTCCCCAGCGAGCAGGGAGCAGCACTGAGGAACCCATCAGCGGTATTTCACCAGACCCTGCCCTTTACGCCGCTTAGATTGATGACCCCCCTCTGCTGTTATAAAACCCAGCCCATCCCAAGGTGTCCTTTCAGGCAGGAGGCACAACCCGTAAGGCCTGGAGTCTGTCACACTCATACTGTACATCGCACCTGGCTGACACCTTACCTACAGCTTGTATGACACACAGAAAGGAGGCCAAACAATCAGCCTAGTTTCTTTTACATGAAGAAAACAGCAAAGAAAGAGTTTAACAAGGACATATCTTGTGGTTTATGCCAGAAATCAGACTTTGCCATCGGGTGAACCATATTTATATAGAAACAGATGGTCAGTATTTGTACAGGATCGGGTGATCTGTATTTGCAGGATCAGGTGATCTGTATTTGAAGGATCGGGTGATCCAGATATGGATGTGGTCAGGTGATCTAAATTATGATGGAACCAAATGATCCTAGTGTTAGGTGAGGTCCAGTGATTCCGATGTTTACTCGGCCCAGCCATCCTAATTTTTATGTGGGTCAGGCAGTACAGATTTTGGCATGATCAGGTGATCCAGATCACAATGCTGTCAGATGATCGAGATTGATTTTTATGAGGTCAGGTGATATAAATTTTGAAGGCGTCAGGTGGTGCCAATCACATGTGATGCTGAGTGGTCCCCATAGACCCACTGCTGCCAGCCTTCTTCATATCAAAGGCAGCCGCCGCCCACCCGGGGGGGGCGTCTCCCTCCCCCCAGCCCCCGGGATCTCGCACAGCCCAGATGTGACCTCACATCCCATCCCTGGGACTCAGAATTGCTCAGAGCAATTACATTTCCTGCTGACTTTGCCTGGAAAGCATAATTGAGGCAGTTTGCTGTTTTATTTTTCTGGGCCGGTAGGTAAGATGTAAAAATGATCGTGCCAAGCAGGTGATGAAGTTTGTGTATGTGTGTGTGTGTGCGTGTGTGTGTGCGTGTGTGTGTGTGTGTGTGCGTGTGTAAAAATGTGTGTGTGTGTGTGTGTGTGTGTGTGTGTGTGTGTGTGTGTGTGCATGCATGTTGGCAAAGTCATCCAGGGTCTTAGTTCAACTCCACTGTAAAAATAAAATAGATTTAGCATTACCTATTAATTAGCAGATTGACTCCAGGTGAAACATGTCTGAGCACTAACTTCAGTCTGACAACAAAGAGCCGAGGCCAGGCAAAAAAAGAACTTCACCCTGCAGAATGTCAGGACTGCACCCACCCATCCCTGTAGCTTAAGGGGTGTATTTGAGAAGCTATTTTGAGTAACCATTGTGACTGAAAGGAAGAAAAAAAGTTGAAAATGGCATTAAATCGACCATGCTCTTCTCCTCCCTCCCTTTTGATAAATTTGCCCCTGACAATTAATTTGCCCTGCATGTTTTCTCTCCTCTTTGAAATGGCTGTCTCAAGGCCCTTCAATCTCTGTCTCCTCCCGCCAGGGCTGCTGGAGAGCTGTGAGAGGCTGCTTGATTGCGTGAAGCGAATTCTGTGCCGTTTCAAAATTCCCCCCCGTATCTGTTTTCATTAGACTCTAACCAGGCAGAGAGCAGGGCCGCAAGGGGCTCTGTCAGTCACGGTGGGCATGCAGACAGGTGATTGAAGATCCAGCGCCCAGTCTGTTTACAAAGTACTTAGACAGGGGCCTAAGGGGATGTGTTTGTGTGTGTGTGTGTGTGTGTGTGTGTGTGTGTGTGTGTGTGTGTGTGTGTGTGTGTGTGTGTGTGTGTGTGTGTGTGTGTGTGTGTGCGTACGTGTGTGTATGTGTTTGTGTGTGTATGTGTGCTGGCATGTTTGTGTGCGCAAGTGAATGTATGTTCATGTCTGCATGCATATATGTGTGAAATGGGTGTCTGGTGGAGGTAATTTACCTGCAACGTGAAAATGAAAACACCCAGAAATGGTAAAAAAGGACAACTTCAGAATATTTATCTGAACATTTACCTTGTTCTCTCGTGTGAGTTTTACTGCGAGTCTGGTATGCAGTGCATCTCTCTGTGGCTTTAGCAGAATGTACCGTGCAATGACTCTCTCAGTTTCCTGTCATGGCCAGGCCCTCTCTCACGGCTTTCTATAAGGGCATGTTAAGGTACATGACCCCGGCACGCGAGCCTGAATGGTTTAACCTTGATCTAATCAGAGCGAGGACCCGGGCGTGAGGCGTCATGCGTTCGTCTCTGGATCCCACGGCTGGACCGCGGCCAGCGGAGGCCCATGTTTGGCCCTCCTCAGAGCACAGTGGAGTGATTGTACATCCTTCCACTCTCATCCCTGCCCAGTGTCTCCACAGAGTCAAGGCCATCCATCCTCCCTCTATCCATGAGAGATCCCACAGTACAGGCACCTGCGAAAGGGACCAAACACGATCCTTTTAACTCCCTGCGAGATATATATGTATCGACAGCCACGATGGGGATCATGACTGTGGTGACTGTGAGTGATGATGACTGTGTTATGTCTGTATGTTTGTGTTTATTGGCTTACAGCGCAGAATCAATAGTTATTCATCTGTCCAGTTGTACAGTAATGAAAGGGAGAGCTGTTCCCCTGGCAGATGGTTAATAGGCTGATATCAGGGAAGGCTGAAGCTATGGGAATCTCGTTCGGACCTGGCTCACACAAAGGAGCCATTGTGGCTCAAACCTCTCACCATGGAGAGGCCAACATGGGACTGGTGTTTCACAACCCAAAGCAACAGAGGAGACTGGGAAAACAAGCATGGGAAAGACAGTGTGTGACATGTACTCACACGCTAACATGTATTCGTGTATACACCTTCAAAACCATGCACACACACACAAACACACATATAAGGTCACAGTCTCACAAGCGAAGTTACATACAGACATGAAAATGCATTCTTACACTCACACACATGCTATACACAAAAACTCACAAATATACTTATAAAAACACAAACGCATACACATACTCATAGACACAAACACCTATATGCAAAAAGAGGATGAAGCCACTGTCTGGCAGCATAGAGGGCTTCTCCAACTTCCACCTGTATTCAACTGATTAGTCAAACCCTACAACATCAAATGTGTCCTGAGAGAAGAGTATTACTTTCTGTGCATCTCTCACTTAGACAGGGTAAGTGCCTCACTTCAGCTTGTAAAGTAGAGGAAAACCATTGTGGTCTTCTTACTCAGCTCCTTCCATGTTAAATGTCAACATGTTAATGCTTTCTGTGGAGGATTAGCATGAGTTTGGTGCATAGAAAATCACAGTGAAAACGTGGTTAGCTCCTGTCCTACAAGTGTCAACCCAAACTGGGGTCACGATTTGTGCAGCATGTGAGATTGCCGCTATTCACTGATGCATTTTAAACTGCTCATCTCTTACGTTCTCCTCTGTAATGATGAGATGGGTACTCCTCTGTGTGTAGACTGGGTCATGACAGCAAAATGCCGGCAATCACAGAATCCAGAATAGCAACTTTAGGAGACAGACGCACCAAAGGGATGTGAAAAACCTCTGTGCTAAGGACCATATGCCAGTGGCACAGATGTAAGCATTTTAGGAAGCCAATAAGACATCCACCCTCTTAGCTATGCCAAAGGATAGGCTGTATTGGTACACCAATCACATGCTACCATTGAGAGGTCATTGTGTCAGCCATAGATGAAAAGGTGATTTAGAGTGAAAGTAAGCACACATTTTCATGTATTGTTTTTCCTCTGAATCTCCGATCAGAATGCGGACGGTATTCCGTTCTCGAATGCGGGCCTCTGTGGGGTTTTAAAGGCCGATTTTTTCAATGAATCTCAGCCGTGTCCCGTAGAGGCTAACGGAAGGGATCGATTAAACAGAAAGGTCACGACCAATTAGTACCAGCCGCTGCATGCTCAGTCTTTCCCTGGGAATGGTGTCCAGCGATGCTGTTGAGTGTCAGTGCTGTGCTCCCCAAGCCTCCTCATGTTTGATCACTGTAAATAAAGGTTTGTGGGGGGTGCGTGACTATGGAAATTCTCAATAGATGTTGCTATGCGTTATACATCAGCTGTTTAGCCATGGATTGCCTGATCTCCTAAGCCCTATGTGGTTTGTGTGTTTCGTTTGTGAAACAAAAATGAGTTTCCTTTTGCCTTTTATCACTCAATCTCAGTTTGAGTGTTGGTTGTTGAGTATGGTTTCTCAGAGCCTTTGTGGCAGGAAACACCATCTCTGGCTCAGGTGGTAACAGATGATACTTCTTTCAGAATGTTCTGTGTAGATGATAGATGGACCCTCATGCTGCTCTAGAGGAGCTCACTCCTCCTCACAGATAATACCCATATCCACTGATCCTGTTCCTCTTCCTCACTACCTTCACCTCCATTACACAGACCAGTCTTTCAGATTCCCACCTTGCTCTCATCTGATGGTGAACACCCCTCGGCCTACCTGACGAGAGCTCCCGCTGACGGAAGCGTGCTACTTTCCTTTCCTCTCTACTTCCCTTTGTTATCCCCGAACCGAGTCGCCACGGAGACTCAGACTCCTTTCCTTCCCGCGGCACGTCCTTTTTGAAAGAACCCCACTGGCTCTTATTGTCACCGTTGGAGACAAGCTCCAAACAGCGGTTACCCTTCGGCCTGCGCTCGGTTGCCAAATCAATCTGCTCGGCATCGAGGCACGGGCGGCTTTCATGAGGGAGCCGCCTCTGTGATTGACGAGCAAGCCTCAATACCCCATGGTGGTCAGGGAAATAGGCTTGGTTTTGGCTTATTTAATACACTGGACCTCACTTCTTCTCTGCACAACCTGCTGTCCCATGCACAGAGCAAATGCACTTAGTCTCTTTAAGGGTGTATGCCAGTTGATCAAAACAGACTTGAACCAAGTGCTAAAATTAAGACATCCCCGTGTGTAACATGTGTATGCGCATGCATTCATGTATTTGTGCGTGCATGTGTGTGTGTGTGTGTGTGTATGTGTGTGTGAGGGGGGAGTAAAACAGAAAAGGCAGTCGGTGCTTTGGGGAGGGGGCAGACTCAGCCTGCCGTTTCTGCTCCAATGAGGCTGTAATGAGATGAAGGAATGAGGAAAAGAACAGCAAGTTCTCACAGACAGAGTGATGGGAGCTGCATGTTCTGTCTGGACTGAATGTGCCGTCTTTGGAAGATTGGTTCAGCTTCAGCGAAGCCGATGTCAAGGTGAGCCCAATGAGGCACCCGCCACCACCAATTGATCACCCTGACACAGATTACATAACGTAAAGCACTTGGATAATATTTTACCTAAATATTTTCTCAGGGAAATAGAAGATGCTTAAACACCAGAAGGAGAGGTGACATAACAGTGGAGCACACCTGTGACTTATGTGATAGAATTTAGGGTTAGGGTTAGTGTGATGATTTCTATGAGAAGGAAAAAAAAAAAAAACAAGAGAGAACGTGCCCACGAATATTGTCCTGTTGCATATTAGTGTTTTCTTTCATAAGTTGTCTTCAATAGGCCCCTGCGATCTTAGCTATTGTCTCTAAGACTGATCTGAATACAGCAGAATTGTTTCACAAAGCCACCATTGTGTAACTGGCGCTCAATGCCAGGATGGAACAGTTGGGTCCATTCTGTGTCCCGCGAGCAGCTCTGTCAGTGCTTTTCTGCGTGGGACGTTCCATAGACGTAGGTGGCACCGTGCACCATGTCAGCAGTGCCCAGTCAAATGGGACAAACTTCACGATTTGTGAAAGAATCGCTCTGTGCAAATCTGACAAGAGGAAAAATCTGTTTCTCAAGGTCTGTTTAGTCCCTCATCGGTTTGTGTTATCCCTAGAAGGTATGATTGCAAATCTTTCTTTACACTGTCATAAGCATAATTTAACATGTCTCATAACCAGCTGTGACAAAATATTACAGTGCATGACAAATATTGTAACACTGTCATAAGGGATTGTCCAAATGTAACTGATTTAAAAACAGCACTATTTACTATTGCATTTCGTGTTATGATATATGTCTGTGACTGGTTATTACAGGTATTATATCATGCATATAACAGTTTTATTTCTATGCTTAATGGCGTGAATCGGTAACATTACATTGTAATAAATGTGAGCGTTGCCATTTTTGGAGGCACTACAAAACTCTACAAAGTCAGCCCCACATGCAGGCTTACAAAAGGGGTGTTCTGTTTGTGGATTGACACCCTGTTTTGGACCAGTTCAGTGAACCTGAGCCTTCCACAGCACCAAGATTTAAATTTTGGTTCCTGCTCCCCAGAACACACAGGGGTTACTCTCTCTGCCCCATCAAACCACAAATCTCAGACAGACTGGCACCTCTGACCCTGCCGTTTAAGCAGGAACCACACCAATCCCCAGGTCGCAGTGTCCTGTGGGCAGCCTCCATGTAAGCAATATTAGTCTGCTTCGGCTCTCAAAACCAAGGGGTTTATTTTTTCACCTCCGCCGCTGTACTCCCCCCTCCCACCAACCCCTCCCTCATTGTCCGCCTCGGCCCGGCCACTTGACATTTGGCCCTCGGGAAAGAGCACGGTAATGGGATCGGTGGCAGCTAGCTGGTGCTCTTCACGCTCCAGCACCCCCCAATATCCAGGACAGCAGGGTGTGTATGAGTGTGTGTTTGAGTATGTGTGTGTGGAGGTATGTATTTGGGTATTTGGGTATGTGGGTAGTGGGTAAGGGTGGGGGCCTGACTGACCTCTGCCCCCTGACCTACAGTGCCACAGCCATGCCTATAGCTCCTCCCCAGGAGGGAGGGGCCGGAGCCAGGAGCACCTTTTTCACAAGGGCACCTTTTTCAGTGCTGGAGTCCTGTGTGGAGTGTCTGAAACATAGCCAGCTGTGGTAACTACTCCAACCTGGCACTTTACCCTTTGTATGTCAACAACATGTGATGTCAGCTGCATCCAATATAATATAATATAATATAATATAATATAATATAATATAATATAATATAATATAATATAATGTTTTATAAAAATATATGTTTTGTGATATATTACTCCTGCCCAGCTGATACATACATGTGCATGTAGTATACATGTATTTAAATTTTGTTTATCTGGACATATTTGTTTATGTATGTATGGACAGGGCAGTTTTCATTTTGCCTTTAACCCTTATTCTAACAGGAACCTGACCTGTGCTATCAGCTGTTATCACACATCCTTGGGTTGAGAGGAGCCTCCCCTCACTGCAGAAAGTGGTTCCCCTCCAGCAGCAGAGTCTGAACTCCCAGACCTCTCTGCCTCCAGACTTAGTTCTGCCTTATTCCTTTTGGCAGTGAAATTGCACTGCTCTTAATAAATCTCCCCTCCACTCCCAGAACAAAAGATCAAGTGATAGTGCAACAGAGGCCTCGGTTCACAAACAGAAAAGCAGAAACACAGGGAAATCGGAAAGGTTATTCAGAAGACTAATGAGAATGAGGAAAAAGGGAGGTCAGTAGTAAGTGCGGCGTAATGATATGGAGCTGGAGAGACCTCTGGCGCGCTTTTACACACGCTTGGCTGCGCCAGGCTTTGAGATGCCTGATGGTGCTACTTCAAAAAAAAAAAAGAAAAATGAGTACTGCATACTTTTGCATACTCTTTTAATCAGATTGTTTTGAGTTCTGAGATTGCCGACTTGAAAGAATGCTCCCATTGTAACGTTTCTGTAATCTTACCCTGGCATTGTTACTATGCTTGCACAATGTTTCTGAAGCGTTTTTAGCAAAATTGGTCTGTCTCATAAGGAAGTTATGCATTAGCTCACAAGTTGAATTGTGTGGTGGTGGGGGGGGGGGGGGTGGGATAAAAGGCACCACCCCACTCTCCGTTTCAAGCCACTGATCTAAAACTGTTCCTCCCTAACGGGCAGAACCCTCAGGGGTCAGGGAGCCAGGACCTGCTACCGTAAAATGAAAAACGCAACCCTCCCCCCCCCACCCTGACGATAAATTCCTTTCTCACCACGTGTCTTTGCCCAGACTAGAGATGCATGCTGAGTACCTGCTCTGTACATCGAGCAGTCAGTTTGACACAAACATACAGTAAATCAGGGTACATTCTGCATTGATTTCTGAAATTATGGTTTTATGCAAAGCATTGTCAATGTGTGGAATAGTGTGCGATAGCTTGCCAGGTCAAGCAAAAGAAACAGGAGACCTTTGGGATGTTATTCCGTAGGTAAGTGGCAAGCCTAGTTTGGCTGAATGGCCTGCCCTTGTCGTTACGTATTCTCAAGTCCTTATGCCACACAGAGTAAAGTTAATCATCTCCTGTAGGATCTCTCTGGGCTGCTGCTGTGTAACGCGTCCGATGACCGACATTTTGGACTGTGTAGTTTTCTGTGGTCAAACCCACCTTGCTGACCATCTACTGCCTGCCAAAACCCTAATGTGAAGTACAGCAGGCTTAAGTGGGTGCAGGTGTTTGCTGTAGCACCGCACTAAAATGCCTGGTAGAACAAATCGACTAATTGTGGTCTTCAATAAATCAGGTGTTTTAGTGCTGGGAAAGAACAAAAACCTGTGCTCACACTGCCGTCTTGGATTAGATTGGAAACACCTGCCTTAATGAGTCTGTTTAAGAAACCAGGGAAATTCTGGAAGTCCAGTGTTTATCCAATAGGTATTTGCTCATAATTCTGACATGCTGTAATTTGGAACAGAGTGGGGAAAAGGAAGCAAGATAGAAAACAATAGCAATACAAGCATTTGACTCATTTTACCTGCTGTGCATTTGTGTTAAACTGGTCACATGCTGTTTATTACTTCTGCTTCCTGTCTTTATTCTGATTTGCATATCCATTTCCTTGCACATCTCCATTTGCATTGTGTCGAAATTAGCAGCAATTGTGTTTTTATTGGAGCTGGCATTGTTTTTCACTCATGTCAGCCCCTGACAGAAGTCACTTCTGCTTATGCCTCTCTGAGATGTTTGTGAATGACATGCAAATTACTGTTTACCTACAGGGCAAATCTTATTATTTTTCAATATTTTGGAAGGTTAGGTTGGAGGTTTCTTAATCAGTTGTGTCATGCCCTCTCTCTGTCTTGATTTTCTGTGCTAATTCTTTTTAATCCTCTCACTCGGCTGCTGGTGAAAAGCTGCACATTTAAATTGCATCAAGGTGTGTATTCAAGCAAGAACCAGCATGGTATTCTTTGTTTTTGTAAGGACCAATACAATGTCAGCACACCAATGTCTGCATACTGGCTTTCTGAGGATGCGTCAATCACAATGAAGTTGTTCCCTTTCCAAGCAGCGACAGGCCACTCCCCTTTAAGCATAAAAAGGGGAGAGCAGGGGCGAAAGGTGTTGTGGAAGCAGAGAGAGAAAGCCAGTGGGCCTCGCTCTGTTTATCGGGACTTTTCACTGCGTTATCACAGCTGTCACGGCTCTCTTTCTGGGTCGACTCTGCCGAGCGACTAACAGGACTTTCAGCCCAAACGTCCTTTGATCCCACCACTGCATGGCTGGGCCTTTCACATCCTCTGTAGTCTTCCCTGAAAGACACTCTGACCCGTATTCAACTGGTGTAGAACTGCTGATCTCAGATCAGTTTATCTTTCAAGCTCATAATGGAAGGTGTCAGAATATAATGTTACCCATCAGCAGTGTGGCCTGTTCCCAGATCAGCGATCCTGCTCTGGGATGCTTTATAAATATTGACATCAAAGCAAGTGTCTGAGTGGGTGCATTAGAGGAATTATTTTATTAGCTTCTTATTTTGCCTTCAAATTTTGGTGGAAATTTGATGAATGACTTTATAATCTACTGTCAAAGGATCGTAGATATCTATTTTCCTATCCAATCCTCTGTGGTCAGTAAACTGTGAACTACCTCTGTGTGACCAGCATTTATATAAGGGGACCCTCACACAGGGATACAGAGCATAGGAGCTGGGAGCATTAATGGAAACAAATCATAACCAGTGTTATATAATGCCTACATTATGAAGGGATGGGTTATTCCTTAGAAAGCACGCTCATATCTCCCACAATCCCATGCAATTACCATACGTACCGACCACATCAGACAGCCCACCCCTGTTCCCCTCAAACAGCAATCACAGGAAATGGTTGGAGTATCTAATCGTCCTTGAATAGGAAAGCAGCGTGTTGCAAGTCTCCCAAGACATGAAAAAAAAAACAAATAAACTAAATTAAAAAATCGTCTGAAAACGAGATGAGAGGCTGGCTGTCGGAGGCAAGCATTACTCACAAGCCAGTGAGTTCATTATTGCCTCGATGTAATACCCACCATTCCGTTACCATGCAGACGCCACCAGCTTTTAATTCACTTAATTCCATAATTATTGATTCCTTCAGCGGCCGGGGAGAAAAGGTCAGTGTGAACCTGAACTTCATAAAGCAGATCTGAAATGAAAGGGGAAAAAAACAGGGAGGTGGAATTGGCTTCGTTAAAGAGCACTAATTAAAACTGAAGTCCGGCCTTCCAACATGAGTGCATTTATGTATTTAAACAACAACCACGAACACACGGGCGCAACTCACTCCAATTCGCACCAGGTGCTGGCATTTTAAAATGTGATAATATCGCTGAATTAAATTTCATAACTAAATAAATATTTCACAAAGGAAGGCATTAAGTCTGTGCTCTTTAAAATATGCATTTGATTTAATACAGTATCTGTCTACCATCTCAGGCCCGAATATATCAGATCATACTTCCATTTTTTGCCAGTTTATTCACATTCAGAGCTTGCATAAATGTTCACTAAATTGTTTCCTGCCGTTTTTGTGCTGTTCCGTGGTGTGGACCATGCTACAAAGCTGGAATCAAGGAGTTTAATCCAGGTGAAGTCATTTGCAAATGATTAATGGATCAAAAGAGCCTGTCTATCTTTCCTCCCTCTTGTCACCAGTCAGTCTCCTTACTATGGCAGCAGATGTGTCAGAAAACTTTTTTCTCTTTCTTTTTTTCTTTCATATGTTCATTTATGGCTACATTTTTTTTTTGTTAAGCTCTTGCATCAAATGTATTGAGCCAATTGTCCTGTATCATTTAGCAGGAGAGGTGGAAGCTGAATTATTTTGTACAGAATCCTAGCCAGTCCTAAAAGAACCCTCGTTGAATATTTACAATGCTTCAGGGAGCCCACATTAGTCTTACTAATTCCATCGTTTCATGCGGAGTCGCGTTTGAGGCAGCAAACACATCTGTAATGTTTATTCCCACATTTCTCTCGCAGGCTTGGCAGACAGGTTCTGCTCAGCCTTCATCACTTTCTGGGGAAATACTCCTGGTCCTTCTCAAACGCCAGGCAGCTGAAACACTCTCAAATATTCCCCTATCAATCTTTAACCTGGAAATGGTATTGCAGATAACTGAAGCAAGTGCAGTGTGTGTGTGTGTGTGTGTGTGTGTGTGTGTGTGTGTGTGTGTGTGTGTGTGTGTTTTTGCATGTGCGTGTGTGTGTGTGTGTGTGAGAGAGAGAGAGAGAGAGAGAGAGAGAGAGCGAGAGAGAGACCAAGCAGAACTTTTTACTCACACAAACACTCAGATAGTACACACATAGACACACACATCCACAGACACACCGATACACATACATATACACACATCTGTTCACACAGTAATGAACATACATGCACACATACAAATACACACACACACATACAGACACACACACACTTATTCGGTCACACACGCAGACACTAATTCATGCACAAACACTCAATGTGACCCATATTGATATACACGTAAACATATATGCAAATATTCACACACACATATTGTGACATACAAATGCACAGACACACACATGCACACACACCAAAATACACACACTCATAGACATGAATGCACACTCATAGTTCCTGCAATAGTGCTTAGAATGCATTCAGCACACATTTTCAAAAGGATCAAACATTTATACTGTAGGCTACAAAAGGATTCTCCAGCTCTGTGGACAGCATTCATACAGAGGTTCACTAAAAAGCAAAGTCTCTGTGGGGTTGCTGGATGGCTCATCATGTTAAGGCTCTGGCCCAGCGTGTGGTAGGGCCCCAGGATGGAATACATGTTTCTCCGTGCACTCCCAAATTGAGATTGGAGGCTGTCAAAAGGGGAAAGAAAGAAAAAACTGGAAAAACCTCTATGGCCTGCGCTAACATTGTGTGAGCCTGATATGGAATAACATGACGCAGCTCCTTTCATGTGTCCTCTGATGATATTATTTAGACAGGACGTTATATAAGGAATCTCTCTCACCTCTGCTGCCCCCATAGTTCTCCCCCAGTAGTCTGTGTGCAGATGGGTAGTCTTTTGCCCCCTTTCACTCTGCACATGTCTGAGCACTGTTCTGTGCTCAGATTGGTCTCCCTCACCTCTTTTCGCCCTGATCCAGCTGATCCGTGCTGTCTTGCATGTGTTTCGGTTGTCAGTTGAGCCCGATCTTTCCAGGGTGGGGGGATGGAAGGGGTGGCAGGAAGAGAGGGGGTGGGGGCGGGTTTGGAGGGGGGTCAGAGCACACTGAGGCTGCAGGGCTGGCCAGCAGACGAGGCAGCAGTGTCACACTGCGGCCTGTCACCATGGGGACCGAGGGATGATCCTGTCAGCTGGGATCAGGGCTCCAGTAGGGGCTGGTGGGGTTGGGCAGCCAGGGACCTCACAGTCTGGCCCCCAGGGGCCCCAGAGTAACACGCACGGACAGAGAGACTCACACACAACACACACTAAAATATCTGCACATGCACACACACACACACACACATAGACCACACTTTCATTGGTTTTAGCATCAGCAGAACTCTGAAGTCCATACATTTCAGAGTCGATAGACATACGCCCCCCACACACACACACACACACACACACACACACACACACACACACATCCATTCACACCGAATCATGTCAACAGAATCAGCACTTTCACACACTTTTTCCTCACTGAAACTCACATATCTGAGCCCAAGCAAACGCAAGGCAGCGATTCATCACAGCTGGAGGTATACAGACCGCATCGTGTTTTTCACTGCCTCGGAGATATGAGAGAGAATCCGTTATTAAGCTCCCTGAGAGTCTCATCCACTTTATTAGCTCCTGCATGTCTGGAACTCCAATCCACTTTTTATTTATTTATTTGTACTTGGCAAGCCATGGAGGCCACTGTGGGATGCAGACCTGACCTATGGACTGCGGACAGAAGTTACGCACTCCTCTTTGCACTGCTGTGGAGGTGTAACGGGACTGTTACATGTGTGCAGTGGGTTGTGTGTGCACCCCCAGCCTGCTTTGCCTGCTTTGCCTGTTAGAGCCAGAGAACATGAGCCAACAGGAGCAGAGGCACCTGAGTCTGTGCTTAGAAAGCATATCAGAGAAGGGAGGGCCATAGTGGACATTTTTAGGATATGGAGAGTGGCGGGACACTCTGAGATCAGTGTGGAGAACGTACAGTAAGCGTGTGCGTGTGTGTGTGTGTGTGTGTGTGTGTGTGTGTGTGTGTGTGTGTGTGTGTGTGTGTGTGTGTGTGAGAGAGAGAGCACATGTATGCACGAAAGTGTGTTCCGTTTAAACATTCCTGGTTTAATATCTGGCTTCAAGTGTGTGCGCACAGTTGTGCATGTATGTATGCACTGTGCATGCTAACTTGGACATATGTAGCACAGAGGTTAGAGTAGAAACCCACAGAACAATCTTGCTCTAAAGTGGAAATCGCTACATGTCATGAACAGGCATGTTTTGGTCCTGCAAATGAAATGCATGCATTCTCTTCTTCCCCTTCTCCTTTTTAAACCATTAATAACTTACACAGATTGTTTTTCTAAAATCAGATTTTGCAGGAAAGCAATAATAGTGTGATGCTTTGTTCAGATGATATTACTTTATTGTCTGTGAGGAGCAGGGGCCTGGGGCAGTAACCACAATCTCAGAGCAGCAAGAGGTGGGAGGAAGTTGTGTGCGTATGTGTGTGTGTGTGTGTGTGTGTGTGTGTGTGTGTGTGTGTGTCCTTATCTGTGCTCATGAACAAATATTGTAGTCCAAGTATGATAGGCCTTAGCAATCTGTTAACTTAACAATTAGTAAATTAGTGTATAATCAGAAGTTTGGAAGTCTGTATGAAGTCGCAGGAGTGTATCGTCTGTATTGTAACCTGCACACATACAGTCAGAATGCTTTGAGAGCCAGAAATCCGGCACTTGCACATACACCTCCATTCTCCTCACAGTCTCCGCTCCCCAGGCCTAACATATTCCAGTCAGCAGGCGATTGTCCAAACGGGAGGAGGCGGAGAGGAAACAGACGCTCAGCGCAGAGTCGCGATGCTCCCACTCAGCTGCTGAGGTGACGGCTGCGGTTTCCCGCTGCATTTTTACGGCTCCACACAGCCAGCGAGCTCCGTGGCGGGCCTTTATGTGGAGAGCCAGATGTTCTCATTGCAAACCCTTCATGCACAGAGCACCAAGGCTTTGTTTTAGTCATCACTCCACAGCTAAGGAAGCCCAATCCTTACCTTTATTCATCTCTCAGGGCTTTGACTCCAGAGTGGAAGTCATTCTGCTGCAGTACAGAATACTCTGTATCCAGTTCTTATGGATACAGAACAGAAAGGCACCATCTCACAGATGGGGTATCATTGGCCCGGTTCTGTAAAAACCACCTGATGAGACTCTGAGTCTCTCCATTTCTCCTGGAGAAATCCCCATCTCTGAAGTGCCAAAATGTTATGTAGTCCAACCAGCACTGGAGTGTCCAAGACATTACTTGTACATGGCTCCTAACAGACACTTTGATTCATTTGAAGCTCTGGGCAGATTAATCTTCTCAGCATCTATATTCAAAAGACAACATTTCAGTGAAAGAGTTTCCTGTAAAAAAGGTTTTGTTTGTTGAGACATGGAGCAATGAGACTGATGGTGCATACATTTCATGTATTTATTGACGTATCGACATACATTAACATTTAAAAAGCAAATTTTTTACATTTAATGAATTTGATGATATTCTTATTGATAATTAGCAATTTTTGCGCAAATACATTGTACTCTTTAAATAGAGGTTTGGGTGCTGACCAGTTTCTGCGTGGTGTTCAGAAGCTGGTTGACGGCTCCCTGACCAAACGGCAGCATAACTGGTCTCCCGCTGCATGTTCGGCCTAAGCAGCATGGTGGCGGTGGAGCTGCGAGGGCCTGGCCCCTCTCCCCCCCCGCTCCCTGCCCCAGTCATCTCCCAGCACTTCATTAGGCTCCCCAGCAGATGGAAGGGGGTTTGCTTTTTTGAGCTTTATTTATTGTGACTTGTTTTTCATTTGCACTCTAATTTTACGTCAGGAAACATAACTGCTTTGAGCAAAGGGTACGTAACTATTACCAGAATCTGCGGGTCTCTAACTCTCCCTCCCTACTGTATTCAGAGCGCCCAATTTTTTTACACCTGATTTTCGGTTGAGAGAGATCTCACTTATGTGTATGTATGACATGGCACTTACTGGCTCACATGCTACACCCAATTTAAACTGAATGTGTTATGACTTACTCAAGGATCTTTGATGTGATGGTATTGATTATGTGATCCTAAGCGCTGTATATGGAATAAATCCATAATAATAAGCACATGCAGAGCGGCCTGATGGAGCAGTGTTAACCAGATGGTTGTGTAGTCAGAGCCTAGAGCATCTGTTAACCAGAGGGTTGTGTAGTCAGAGCCTAGAGCATTGCAACTCATTCTCTTGCTTTAACAGAACAACATACTGTTCATACAAGCTTGCACTGTATCCCTATAACTAGCATTGAAACCTGCATTCTGCTTTATTTTTTTCTTGTGAATGAGGTGTCATGATTTTTGACTCAGACTCTCTTATCTCAGAGAATGTAGAGAAAAAAATTGTAGATGAAATCATTTGTGTGAGAAAAAAGCCCATTTGCTTCCCAGCCTTGCTTATTTCATTCTGCTTATAAACACATTGTATATAGTACGCTGAGTGTCAACACCTCTAGATGAAAGTTACTACAAAGAGAGTCAGATTCAACCCAGTGAACTGCTAGGTGAATGGAGTGATAGAAGCAGCATGGCCTCTTTGTTCGGGAAACAGCTACACCCCAGGCCTGTGTGAAAGCACTCATGAATGGAAAGGTAATGCCTCTAACCACGGGATGTCCTGGCAGATTAGGCTTAGAGAGCGGTAGCCGTGCAGGGGGAAGAGATATGCTAAACAGCTGTGCTCCAGGAGAAATGATAGAGCGCCCGCACTTAACCTCCCCTGAACCTCCTGGCATGCCCGCGGAGCCCACAGGAGCGCCTCAGATTAAAGGCCTAGTGCACCAGCACATGCCTCACTAACACGGATCAGAAAGTGGTCAAACCAGTTGATACAGTTTAGCTCCTGGTCCGAGCTGTGGGGCGACCTTTTTGGGGGTGCTGTTGCCTTCCCGGTAGGCCTTTCAGGAGCCAGATCACTCACAGAGTGTTCGTTGCATGCGATGTGGAGGCAGGGGATCGGGGTCTGGGAGCTGGGGGTGCTGGGGGGCTGGGGGCTGGGGTTATGCCTGTCACCAACGGGCCTGAGGCGACTGAGTCTCTGTGCCGAGCCTTTTTGCTGTGTTCGCTATTCACTGTTTTAGCCCTGAGGGTCAATCGGGCCTTCCCTTCTGTTTTTTTTTCTTAGGTTTTTTTCTTCCATACAGCATGGAGTTAAGCACAAAGGCACCCCCTAGTCAGACCTCTGTGAATGGCAGTGCCAAAGGCCTGCCTCTGTGATATTAGATGGTAGGCCAAAAGGCTGCAGGATACACATCTTAAGCACTGCGGATTCCTCAACGTGTGTAAAACAGCAATTGAATAAAAAACGACTGCAATTCCAGAGCTTGTCTTTCCTCTCCCCTGTGGTTACATGTTCAAACTGCGAGATCCAAGAGCGAGTACACGTGTACACGCACATTTACACACCTGGATCCAGTCAAAGCTCAGTCATTAAAAATTCTCTTTGCTGAACGCATCTTAATGTTACAAAACAGTAACATTTTCCCATAAATTACTTTCCTTCATGATAGAATCCAGGTGGCAACTTTATAATTATGTAGGGTAGGATGATTTTGCATGTTTGATCTGTTAATATTATGGCTTTTGTTTTATTGAAAAAAAATATGGAAATTCATACATTACCTATGAATGTAAATGTCCCATAGTATTTTGGGTTAAGGCTGCATGTGTAATAGGAGTTTGCAAGTGTATTAACACTATAAACAATAGATTTCACTTTAGTTATTTTACATTGTCAAAATTACGCAATGTAACATCTGTAGGAACAAGAAAAACAATGGCTGGATGAAAGAGAAGCAGGTCATGGTCTCAATTTAGCAACATCCCTTAGTCCTGTCATATCCGTAATCTGCCACCTTCTCAAAGACAGAAGCTGTGGAAATACAGAGGTAATGGCAGTTGTGCTGTCGAATTGCGGGCTGAGGATGTACGTAGGTACAGGTCAGTGGCACTAAGATGACTGTTCCTGTCCTGTGCCTAATTTAGGCCAGCCTCTATTCTAGAGCGTGATCATACCATGATAAGGCAATTAACAGCTGCCAGTCCCAGGGTGGCACACGCATGCCGGCCCCTGGAGAAGCTGTGAAATTAACACTGCCATGGATACGCTCGTCAGGCCTGCCCAGGCTCGGCCCCGGGGGTGGGGGTGGGGGGCGGGGGTAGGGCTGCCAATTTCACCTGAGACACCTTTGGCACTCCAGCGATCAGAACATTGATTGGAGCGCGCTCCCCAAAGGGAATGGAGCTCCAGGCCTGGACACAGCCTATCAGTGAAGCATCCCTGTTTCTCTCTGTCATCCGCTGAAAACGCACCTGGTGCTGTCCTGTGTAAGCACGTCAGCCAGAGGAAGCAGCTCTGGCCTCAGTCCATGAGTCATTTTGTTGACTCTACATCAGCTGCACAATATCAATATTTGTCTTAATGAGAACCCAAGAGAAGGTGTATTATTGGACACATGAAGTGGTTTTAAACCTTACCTTTCCCATAATGCCCTGGTCTGTGTTCCATACAGCTGGATGAACAGGTTTCTTAAGCTTTCATTTTCAAACATTATATACTTTTCCACAATACCTTAAAGACTATTTTAACATCCGGATAAATATAAATATTGGTACTTATTAGATAAATTGAAAATACATTTTTCATCATGATCCTGGGTAACAATAAAAATGGCCCAGCGCAGACTCAAGAATGAATATCGATTTTGATTGGATGCTTCAGTGAATATGTGCTGTGGGTGCTAAACCATTGAGATTTTCTAAGCATGTAGCAGTTGCCCTGGAGTGGATCCTTTAGTCAGGCTTACTCTGAGCCTGGTCAGTCAGTGGACATATGCAAGAGTACTGCTGGATACTGCAGCTAAACCCTGGTTGGAAATATTGCTTCAGTTGAAAAAAAAGTCCTCTCCAGTGCGGCTTGCTGTGATTCATCGTGATGCACAGAGTGTCAGCTGCAGCCTCTCTGTATGCTGAGCTAATTGTGTGTTAATGCTCAATAGGCCTTGTAACTTGCCTTGGGTAAATACATCAGCCAAACAGAGAAGTTGGAAAAAAAAATCCCTGTCAGCACTGAGAAAATGAATATCAAGGAGTTACCCATACAAGCCTGCTGCAAACAATTACACAACAGCGGCAAAATACAATTAATGAATAATTTAAAAGTTTAACAGAGATAGATTTAACAAATATACATCAGCCTGCCATGTTTCATTAATGCACAGAAACCCTGCAACAATTAAGCGACTGTGAAATGTTAGAGTTACACTGAACTGGATAGCATTGTTAATGAGAAGGACTCTGCACACTCTGAATTAAGTACAATGTCATCACTCACTTTGGCTTTGTATTCAAACAGTTATAATGTTATGATTGAAAGAAACATTAGCACTGTGAAACTTCAATTTCTTTTGCAACTTTATTCAATCTGGTTTAATGCATTAATTATCAAAAACCACTCCAGCCAACTGTATGCCGGCAAATAACTTTGTTGTAATTATTTCTCTCTTGATTGGCCAGGCAGTACCATATGCACTGTTCATAGTTATCTTTATTTCTGTTTGCTAGAAATATATATAGCTGTCACATACAATAAAGTATAGATTGGCATTTGGTAAAATATGACTTCATATTTTCAAGGAATTGTAAGAAGCTGTACTATTCTAAGGGAGAAATAAATGGAAAAATACCTCTAACCAGCAGACTTTATAAGGCCGCTAACCCCCAACTGTCAATATTGAAGAAGAAGAAGGTCAGATACTCATAAACTCCAAACCGACTCAATTTTTACAAAGTTCAGGGTTCCAGAACGTTCCTTGGCACAATCCGTCACAGGTGGGACCTTCCTCCAGAGGCCTTTGGCCAGTGCTTAGCCGCAGATGACAGCAGCTGACTTTCCGTGGCCTGCCATGGACCCAGATATAGCCACAGTCAACAAATGAAAAAGATGGCTGACTCCTAAATTCAACGCTCAAGGATCTGTGCTCACAGTGATTGGAGAATGAGCTGTCAATCATTGATTGTTTGAACCAACCAACCAACCAACCAACGTGATTTTATTACAGAAAAACAGGTTTGGTGTATCGCTTATTCTTATGTAGCTCTGATTCTGCGCCTCATTCGTGACCTCTCATTCATGCATTCAGAGTGCTTCACTGGCTGAGCGCTGAGAGCACATTATCTTCTAGTGTGCTAGGTAATGGCCACGGCATTCCAATTCAAAATGAAAGTACGATAATGGACACGGTTCAATCAACACTTGCAAAGACACAGAAGTGCTCTTTTTTCCTTCACAAACATGAGTGGGTGGTAATAATTAAAATAAACTTGTGAAACTTGGGAAGAAAAAACCAAACAACACACTTCCATGTGTCTGTAAGTCAAAGCTGAATACAAATGTTGATTGAAATGAGATAAACATGTAGACGTAGTTTATGGATGAGGTTTAGTACACTTGGTGGGTGTTGGTGTTCAGCTGGCACTCTGGCAATACTGACCCAATGTTTAATTTTTCTGTCATAAAAATTGCAGAATCACCTCCTCGCTGAACCCCGATCTCAACGTTACATGACTGCTTTTTTATACCATCTCCTGAAATATTTCAACAGATTTACGGCATTGATAAATTTGACTATGATTTCGCACTGTGCAGCGCTCCAGAAGAGAGTTTTTTGACTCTGCAGAAGAATGTCAGAGTGAATTTGCAAACAAGCCCTGTGTCATCACCAGATGAAAGTGTACAGTGACGCTATCACTGTATGACACAGGGGGCACAGAGGTATTCTGGGATGTCACCAACATATTTAAAAAACGAATGACTCAAAGCAAAGCCTTTTGTTCATGCTTCTGCCTTAGTGTTGTCTCAGTGCTTTACTAGTCTTGACTTAAGTTTAAGAAAGCACACCATCTGGATAGCGCTCTTAACTTTTCTGGCCAAGGCTCCTTGAAATCTGATTGGTGCCATCACGTTTCTAGTAGTAGATTTGATTGGTTCATGCTTTCACATATACACTACTGGGACTCTGTGCCTGTTCTCTTAAGGTCGTTATTCGTCTAATGTGGTACCATCCATTTGTTCATTCGTAAAGCACAAGCCCTGAAGCTGAGGGATGGGAATTATACTGAACTGGATGGAGAAGCTGGCCATGGTAATAGTTATGAGCATTACAGGGTCAGTTAATCAATCAGCTATAATCTCCTGGCTCTGGTGTCTCTGGCATTAAGCAGTACCTTTACATTGATAGCACCTGGCCATCCAGGGTCGAGATTAGGATGACCTGCAGTGTCGTATTGGGACTCATGTAAATGTGACATGGCAATGTGATATTTCCTCTTTTTACTGTACAGCACATAACCACCAAACGACCATTAATCTTCTCCTCGGTTTCACTTTGGCTGGGATCATGTGAAGATCCTCTTTGAACAGCGGCAGGCAGATAATGCTCGGTGACTGCACTGTTGTCAAGGCAGCGGCGTATCCGATAGTGTTTGACCAGGTCTTGGCTGCCGGCTGCAGTGCATTATAAAGAAATGTGAGAATACCTAAACAGCCCCAGCTGGGCTGAGCGAGAGCCTCCCCCACGTCAATGCCGCCTGTAGGATCCTGCAGAATTAATGCATTTTCCTGAGGCTTGCTCAGGACTTTCGTCCCTACCGCTTTGACACTTAATCAGGCACCCAGGACATTCCTACTAAAGCACTGGCAATTTTACAATTTATTGTCAAGTACAATGTTATATTACCACCAGACTCTGTGATTTCCTTGATAAGAATGTATATCACTATGTGCCTTTGGTTCCCATTCTCATTCCACTTGATTACAACGGTCGCATGGCAATGCTATATCTTTTAAATGTCAGATTTCTGCTATTTACATTCCTCCGCTCAGCATTAAAACATATTATTATTGATTCAAACCACATTGAAAACAAAAGCCTGCATCAAATTAAAAGTGAGGCACGATAACTCAATGAAAAAAAAAAAAAAACACATCGAGTCAGAATGCATTAAAGCAGGAAGCGGAGAAAGGGTATGTGCTCGTGTAGATGGCAGCCATCTAGCCGCACTTTTCAATTGCTGTTGATGGAACTCAAAGGCAAGAAAGAGGCAATCAGGCTCAAATTTAAACGCTGGTCTCTTCTGCCATTCCGGAGGACATCTTTCATACATAATAAACATGAGACTAATGTGCCGCCACCTCACACGAGATACTTGCTGGAATAAATGAATGCATGTTCACCGCCTGGGAGACACACACAGCA
The DNA here is from genome assembly GCA_022829145.1 of Albula goreensis. Taxonomy (NCBI): domain Eukaryota; kingdom Metazoa; phylum Chordata; class Actinopteri; order Albuliformes; family Albulidae; genus Albula; species Albula goreensis. The sequence goes on along the minus strand of CM040761.1, from coordinate 18,913,101 downwards.
TATGGAAATGTGAACCTGCACTGAATATTTTGCTTAATGTTATGCTGGAGGCTGAAGGAGCAGCGGCGAGGCCAGACTTTGAGGGACTGATACCGGTAGTCTCGGTGAAGCAGAGGTCACAGCCTATTCAGTTCCTTAAAGTGGGTTGAGATATAAAGCTGGACAAGGTTATCATTTAATTTATATTGCTTTTTATTTTTTTCTTCTCAGTTTGTGTGAGTTTATGGTCATTGCTGTAATCATCTCTAATTATTCAGGAGAAAACAGGACATGAAACATTTTATGTTTGCTGATGTTTCTGTTCCCCCTTCCAGTGCAGTGCTTTAAGCTTGAGACACACACTCGAGTTTTCTGCTCACTCATTGTCCAGTTGTCCTCTTGGTACAACTTCTCTTTTCAGTCCTCTGCTTGGGTCTTTTCACTCTGCAGTGCAGCACTTAAACTCGGACAGTGCAGGGACACCTTGGTCACTTCAGCTGTACTGACAGCCTATGGCGGCTGTGGCAAGGCCTGGATTCAGATACCAGACTGTGGGGCCCAGGTGCCCCATACGCTTTAATATCTGTAGCGAGAAGAGAAGGATTTGTAAAAGTATGAGGCGACTCAAGAGGTGGAGATTTTAATTATCATTCTTTCTCCTCTGATCCCACTGCTTAAAATTCATAAATGTTTAAATTGTTTAATGCACAACTGTCTCCTCTGCTTGAGTCAGCCGAATCTCTGGACAAGGATGGCTTAAACAGATGACAGTAATGTTACAAATCACCCTTCAGGAAGGGATTTTATAATACCGTCTTTGATATAATGATTTTTCTTTCATAGAGAACCGTTTTCAGTGCTCCCTGCTCTTGAAACCCAGCCAGTCAATGCACACAGTGTGCTATATTACCTGCAAAACTGTTTCTGAGGTGTAAAGAAGCAGCCAGCTGAAAATTGGCTGGGACGAGCCATTAATCCCTCCCTCCGCCCACTCCCTATCCCCACCTCCCTCACCCTCATTCCCACCCCCCCCAACACACACACACACAGCCCGCAATGCAAGTGCCCTCCACCTGTGCCCCCCTGCAGCAGGTGACTTCCAGACGGCAGCTGAGAAATCATTTCCATTTTCAGAGAGGTAATTCCGCCCACAGAAACAAAGGGCCTTTTCTAATGGAAAAAAGAAAGCTAAGCTGGGGGGGGGGGAGGGGCACAGGTAGCGAAAGGTATAATTGATTGCGACCGTCGGGATATGAGACTAAGATTCATGGTTTAGGCCACGCGAGGGGACGCGGCGGGCTTTAAGCATGAAGGATACAGCGTGACACCCTGACCGTGCGGGGCTGTAATTGATGGTGGGGCCTGGCACTTTAGATGTAGTGTGGAAATGATAACGAATTATTTTAATCGCGCCGAGCATGGTGCCCGCCCCGGAATAGCCCTCAGCTCGCGGGTGGAATGGAAGGAGAAGATTGCGATGACTGAGGCTGTTACAGTCAACAGAGACCTGTCCTTTCGCAAAAACCAAGGTCCCTCCCTGAGATTTAGGGCATTTTCAACACATTTCAACCAGACAGAAGGGTCAATAAGCACAAACGATAAAGGGACTTTCTCTGCAGGGTGACTTTCCAATTTTGGCCTGAAGAGTAGATGGCACCACCCGTGAAGGTCCGATCCTGCTGTCCTTATACCATTTGCCATCCCATCAGTGCCCATAAAACTAGCCCTGGCTTGTTGATGGTATTAGCAAAAGCCGATCTGCCAGATCAGCTGACGGACGTTAATGCTATGTTCAATTGAACCATTCCGCGCTCCGTGGGTTTAGCTGTCTATGAAAAGGTAGGATCCATTTCCTCCTTAATGCTCTGCTTTTCCTGCTCACCTGAGCTAATGGCCAGACCTTAAATACAGCTTCCATATCTTACCCACCATGCACAGGTGCCAATCCCCAAACACAGATGAAATAATCCCTGATCCCTCTTTTAGTGGGCCACCCACAGGTTGTCTGGGGGCCCAAGGTCAAACGGTCGAGGGGAAGGAAAGTGAAAGAACACAGACAGATTTTGGCTTTCTGCTGCTAAAACGTGCATTTGAGCAGTTGGCCATCATGCTTCTCAGCAGTACCTGACCACCTCAACCAAACTAATCTGGTTTAGTCATGCAATATCTCAGGTCATTTACACTCTAATCTGCCTCGGGACCTGTATTTGAATGAAAGGTGTGAATGAAAACCAGACTAGCCTGTCGCTGATGTTTAACTGCATTGTTTGGGCCTCCATCATCAAACATCTGACTGATGTTTATCGTGTTCCTGTGAGTTCTGTGAGTTAACTCTGTGACACAGACAGACTGACAGCTTCCTGACACATACACACAGCTACACCTGGACAGCAGTACTGAGGACTAAGAGCAAACTTGCCATACACTGTTACCATTCTTATGTCTGACACCATTAGCATTCACCCTTCTTGGATCAGCTGTTTATGCTTCCAGCTGTTTATGTGCTTTGGAAAGGGTGTTGTTTTCCATTTTATTGAATTTGGTCATATTAGAAGTATTCAAAGTATTCCATGTTAAATGATTACTGCATGATGCACAAAACTACAACAAAAACACTGTAACATGTTTTTGAGGGCCCTCTAGCCATATGTCTAAACTGCAACATGTGAGGCCATTGGCTGCCATTCACGGGCCAGCTGTGTTTAAATACCAGGGGTTTCACTACAGCCAGTGAGTCTGCAGGATACTTTTGTTGCTAACATCTGTTTATGCCCTTCTATACCTGCCAGCAGCAGTTCCGCTCTCAAACAAATTCAAACACACATAAGCGTTTTAATCTGAATGCAGAATTTTAATGTGAGTGGCTCTGTATTTTAGCATTATTTGGTTAGTCATTAAGGACTAATTAGGCCTACTTGAAGGGAGGTCCATAATTGACGTAGGACCGAGCATTACAAATCTGGGACTAAGGGCCTGCGTGCTATCACCATGGTGATCTGTTGCCCACTTTCCCCAACCCATAATCTCCAGCAGTCCCTCAATGACTGACCTGCAGCCTTTATTTGAACTGTATCCATGCTCCAGAGGGTGCCATGAAAACCACATCCCTCCAATTACCCTCTTCACGTGCTCTCTGATTATAACCCAACAAAAAAACATAAAATCCCAAAGCTCAATTTTCACTTTCCAGAAAGTATCAGCGATTCAAAAGAACATGTTATCCCTGTGGCCCAGCCGGTGTGAGTACGAGTGTGTCTCTGAGTTATCCTCCATGGTTTCGTTATACCTCTGCGTGGCTTCGTGGCTGTAAACCTCGGTCAGGGTCGGCTGCCAAATCCACCCCGCTGCATTGTCTCCCCACCTGATGAAAGGCTTTTCTCTAACCCTGCGACAGAGGGAGAGGGAGAGGGCGTCCGAGTGGTGAGGGGGATTATGGGTAATGAGGCATAGGACATGGTGTTCAGTCCCGCCAAGCGGTCTCTGCCATGGCCCGCTGGATCTTGCGCCTGCTGAACCGCGGCGGCCAGGATTAGTCGACAGCAGAGATCCTGAGACAGGGAGGTTGAGAGGACACACACACACACACACGCACACAGAAAGACACACACATGTGGTCAGCACACTTTATCTGTTTGTGATATAGTCCTTGAATAGTCAGTGGACCATTAACCCGTTGTCTGAGATACACACAGCAGGGGTGGGGGTGTGTGCGTTTGGGGAGGGGGGTGTTGGGGGCTCTACTCAAAGCACTTATCCCACCATGGCAAAAATATCCCCCACCCTTCAACTCCAACACAACAGTGCAGATAATCCCATCCTGGGCCCCTGACCCCCAGTCAGTGCCATCCCTCTCTCCTTCTTTAGAGCTGATTCACAACTGCCATTGACAGTGGCTATATATGGGATTCCTCTATCCACACTTCCATATGTGTGTACAGGGGTCTGTCCTGCCTCTCTCCGTCCACCTCCATGTGCTGGTGGCAGTTAAGTTAAATTTTATTACTGCACAGGGAAGCTCATTTGGCCATTTGTGAAGAAATCAGTAGAAATGAAGCACCAGACAAAGCCAACGACTGCAGAATAAAGCATTTAAATACAGCATACAAAATAATGAAGTTTAGCACAGCAGACCTTTGTATCACATCATAATGCATCGTGGTGATCCTCACACAAAGCTGTTTTAGAGTAAGAATGTGGCCATTATTAACACTGCTGTGTGAACCAATCGCACACCATGAGTACACTGTCCATTATACAAAACATAAATGTACTAAAGCAAAGGCAACTCATGGCAGACACTTTACAATGAATTAATATATAACGAATACAAAAAGAAGACATTGACTATCGATTGTGACTCTGATAACTGGGTTGCATCCATGTTCGACCATTAAACCCGTTTGTATGTACTTTTTAAGTAATTTTGAGTAAGAGCATTTGACACTTGACTAAAATTAAATGTGAATCATGACCCTTTAATAAAACACTTTTATCCAGGCCTTTCCATTACGCTGCTGGCTGTGATGGGCATTGGATGAGGCTTGTGTTCACCCTGTCGGGCAGCTGACATACTGAGGTCCAGAACCGATCATGGTGTACTGATGCCTATCACAGCGAGTTTGGGTTTGGGTTTGGGTCAGGCAGTTCATCGCTATGGCTGCTGGGAATGCAGATGAGGCTGTGGCAAGGCCAGCGCCACATGGTGGGCCAATCAGAACGGCCAAACAGACAGGACGCTGAGGGCATCGCAGTCAGACCGCACGGCGCTACGTGGGCGCCCATTCCCATCCTCCATTTCACCCCGCGCACGTCTCGCGGATGGAAGTATCGGCGGTGTCTACTCAAGGCAATGACATTTGCGACTTTATTTAATTCTGTGAGTCACCGGGTATTGGCGTGACCTTTCTTGACGAATGTGGGGCTTCTAAGCCTCTGAGAGCCGCTCTCTCTGGGCTATAGCCATGTTCAATAAACTCTGAGACCGTATCGATGACTGTAAGTGGTTTAATGAACAATCCTTATGAAATGAATTGACTGGATGGAAATGAATAAGTTGCTCAGTGTGATTCCTTTCAGTGCTTAACTCTATTTTTGGAGTCCAACATGATTAATTTTTTAGAGGCTCTATTAATAACCTACAGGTGTTTTCCTAATGTGGCACTTTCACATGCAACCATCTATGCATATTGTTTCTCTGTGACTTGGGTGATAGGTGATAGATACCAACAACAGCAGTGAAAGGGCAGGAAAAACTGAATATGGAAAACAGAATAAAGCTCACACTGATAGTATGCTGTGAGATTAGTAGACATCACGTCACTCAGACTTTGCATAGTGGGGAGTGAGGAAGAGAGCAAAAAAAAAAACACTCTGTAACAGAGGGGAGAAACAGCAGGAGTAGGACAGTGGCAGTTCTTTGGGTCCCCTATCACAAGTGGGAGATTCTTTCTGCCATTGTCTGAGAATAAGAGCAGGAACCAAGTGAGCCACTCTCCTGTGGTGTCAAAGTAAATAATTTCTCCTCTCTATATCGCCTGAATCTCCCATACAAAAGATTAGGTTGTGTCCTATCGGAACTGGGCCCCATGCCCACAGCACAGATCCAAAATGCTCTCAGCAGCAGGGGCGCTAGGCCCTCTGACGCAGGCATCCGTCACTGTCGCCGTGATAACGGAAAGGCGGGTGCCCGCCCCCCACTTGCCTGGTAAATATTTACGTCCCCATGATGAATGCAAGGAGTCTAGCGTCAGGAATTATGGGGAAACGATAAAGAGGTTTGTTTGCGTTTGCCTCTGCAGCAGAGGCGAGGCGAGGGTAGGTCCAGCATCTCTGATCGAATGAGTTGCCATGGAATGCTGTGCAGGCTGTAGCAGGGAAGACCAGAGCCCCTCACCGACGCTTTCTATAGATCAAGGAAACCGGTTCCTGGGACAAAGCCATTCAATCAACTTTCACTTTGCCTGCCTCCTGGTACAGTCTGATTCCAGCCCGGTTCCATTTACAACTTTGATTTTTGATCTTTTTGAATAGAAAAAGAGTGCTCTTTTCAAGTGGTAGGTTACAAAACGATGGTGAGGCCTTGTGATCACTCTACCTACCATGTGGGGAAAATGCCAGAGGCCTAAATCATAATTCAATTTGGGGCATTAGAGGGGATTCCTGAACCAGTGCCACAGACAACCTGATGTGATGTGAAGTGAAAGGAGAGATATTTTAATCTGAGACAGACACTGTTGCATTATAGGGACTTTACAAGGCATTTTGTGTTTGTTTTAATGCTGTGGTATTTAAAACATTCATCACTGCCCTTGAGAGAAACAGGCATTTGTAAAGACGCCTAGAGACAGGGATCCACACATGTAATCAATGCACTATTGAACTAATTCAATGTCTCTGTCACATATATCACAGCTTTTTTGATCCTCTGTCTTCTTCACAGGCGCACGAACATGCACACACACACACACACACACACACACACTCATACATGCACATACAGGCACACGCGTGTTTGCTTTCCAGCTCATAATCCACCAGTTAATTAAAACATCTTGATTCATCTTTACTGGAGTCAAAGTCCTTTGGAAAAGTCAATCTTGCTGTAGCCAACAAAGGTTGGGGGGAGATAGGGGTGTGGGGAAAACAGAAGATTTCCTCATAAATAAACATATCGTGCCTCTATGACATGTTTCACCCTGGAAACATGTGCTGAGAGGAGAAGATTCCCTCACACAGGCGTTCTGGTTGTACTACTATCCAAAATAAATGAGTTCTGCCAAGAAGCTGGCTCCCATTTATAAGTGACACCGCTGTCGATGGTCCGCCTATTGTCCCTGATGGCAGGTACTTCGCCGAGCCTTCCTGAACTATCAAAAAGACACGTCCTCACGAAACAGCGAAGGGCGGCAGGGGGGGAGTTAGTTCTTGGACAAGGAGACTTGTCTGTCGCGAGACGGGAACGCACATTTTGAGTCCACCTGCCATGGCCTTGTCACCTGAAGATCCCTGCATTTCTTCCACATCATAATCCGATCCGCAGGGCTTCACACGTCATCCGAACAGCAGCCAGAAGCGAAGCAGAAATGGCGTCGCCTCGGGGGTTGCTATTTTGTGTGTTTCTGCTCTGGCGGTGTGGCATCTGTCTCAGCAGCGCTAAGGCTGCCTGGTGCTCATTGTCTGGGTGGCGGCGGTGGCAGTGGTGGCCAGGGATTTATTGGAATGTGAGGCGTGTCAGAGGCAGTAATATAAACTGCCCTTCTCACAAGGCCGATCGCCCCGCGCGACTCCTCCGTAATCTCGGGCAAACGGCCCCTGGGGGCACAATAACTGCTTATTGCTAGTGCTTCCACTTTATAAACCCCCCACCCCACTCCACCCCGCTCACGCGCCGGCTAACGCACGCTAACCGTTATTGAAAACACGGGCGTTCATCATTGATCACACCTGTCCCGTCTGGCATTCGATTTCGTCCTTTATTCCTCTGTAAAAAAAAATGTATGCACGCTCCCCGCTCCTCGTAATCTAATAACAGATTACGAGGGATTGTTTGAACAAGCTCTCATTTGTCTTTATAGCCCCTGTTGCCTTTGAGCGTTTATTTATTTATTTTTTTCCCATTCTGGGGGAATGTGAGAAAATGAATGGGGAAAGGGCTTGATAGCTCCCCTCATGTTTGATAATTCTAATAAAAAAATGAGACAGGGTGGCAGGCCAGCGTTATTGGACTTTGTGGGGGAAGCAGAAAGCTTGTTTGAAAAAAGGGAGAGAGGGGAAAAGAACTGTTACTCACTCATGAGGAAGCAGACATGGGGGTGTCAAATCAGCACCTTCAAATTCGATGGTAGGCACATTCGGTGTTACCCTGCCCTTGTTCCTCGTTCCTTGTCCCCTAACCCCCGGCGACCATGAGTCTGGATCCCAGGCTTGGACAGTGAATCATCATACAGTATCCATACTCACAGGCGGAATCCTAAGCTTGCTGTCGGTGTAAGGCAGGCCTATTCAGCTCCAGTCCTGGAAGGTATTAGTACCACTGCAGGTATTCACTCCAACCACATTGTGCACCTCCTGATTTCCCAAAATGGCCACACCACCTGTATCAAGGAGAGAAATGATTTTGAAATTAGGTGGTGCAGTATGAGCTTGGAGCTCATACATGCAGATACTGTTTCCCTGCTGGACTGGAGCTGAACAGCCCAGATATAATGGTGATCATTAGTTATAAGTCCCCTTCCCTTCCTTTTATCAATGCACACCAAATCCTCTCCCCTCCCATGAGACACGCATAGAAGTCTTGCAAAGAGTGGCAAAGGAAGCGCTTTTGGCTTAAAGCTCACTCTCTTGCATATCATTTCATCGGCAGGCCGTACTGAGGGATATGGACACGTGAATGTGGTGGGGGTGGGGGTTAGGGTCTGGCAGCGTGGTGTGGCATTAACGCAGCGGCCCACGCGATTGGGAGCGGGCACCTCTGGGGGGCGGCGGTGGGCATCGGCAGCTTGGCAGAGCAGATGGTGCAGGACCGGCCCTCGGAAGGTGTTTGATGGGTGGAAATGGCTTCGGTTAATTACTTGTCAAGTCAGCTGCCGGGGCGAGGTGCCAAAGGGGCTTGTCTGTTCCTGTGCCCGGGGCCCGGGGCCCCAGCTCTGCACCCCCCTCCACCCCTGCAGGGCCGGGCCAACTGCATTTCACAGCTCACAGAACAGCGAGTGGCGCTCTCTCTGATGGACGCTTTTCCCCTTAAGCCATGTTTGTTTTGATACTTGCGCCATTGCAACAGACACCCTGGTGTCCGTTATATCCACTCCTGGCCTGTGCACTTCAAAGTGTAGAGTGCCGGAGCCAACCAAGCCATACATATTACTGATGATATTTCTCAATCCGTTCTGCATGAGGTTTCTTGTATATAAAATACATATATATATTTTTTTTTTTTGATCAGATTGTTGAAATTATTAAATTGTTGTGTATTATTTCAGAGAAAAATGAGACCATATGCTCTTGTACTCTTTCAACAAATAAGATACAGCGGTAAATAATGTCATAATGGATGAATCCATGTGCATTTTCCTCCACGAAAAAAAAAAAAAAAACCCAAGATGGCTGTATCAGGCTTTGAGATCACTACTGTAGGAGAATGTACTCAGTGTGTCATATGTGTATTCAGTCATGTTCTCCTTATCGCTGATCTTATCGTGTGTGGTTTCGCTGTAGGAAAAGGGTCCGCAGAGCATCACAGCGCACAGTGTTTCCGCTTCATGATCCGTGCTGTGGCTAACTCTGATTTCCCCCCCTCTCCTCCTCCTGTGTGTGTTTTGTGCAGTATGTGCCGGCACGGAGAACAAGCTGAGCACGCTGTCGGACCTGGAGCAGCAGTACCGCACCCTGAGAAAGTACTACGAGAACTGTGAGGTGGTGATGGGAAACCTGGAGATCACCAGCATCGACCGCAACCGCGACCTGTCCTTTCTCAGGGTATGGAGCAAAAACACGCAGCAAACACACACGTGCAGTACATGTGAGCCAACGCATTCACAAAAAAGCACACAAACGCATGCCAACACATCAAATCAAGCCAACACATACACACACACACACACTCATACATACAAATGCACACAGAGTCACACAGAGGCACAGGTATGTATCCACATATACATGCCAGCACACAAATGCCAAAACATATGCATTCCCAAATGTGCACGCAAACACACATACACTCACACCAAAAAAACACACACACACACACACACACACACACACAAGCTGAATTACCACAGGTAATGTTCATGTAAGGTTGTGGAAAAAACATCAATTTATTGTGACCGGATTTGTGACCAGAACAACAAGTTTTTAACCTCCTGAGTAACGCCGTCCTCAGCTTCAAAACACTCACACTTAGTGTGTTTGAGTAAGCCTCGAATGCATTCAAAATATTATAGGTCAGTCAAATCACAGATCAGTATTTTTTCATGGTAGAACAAGAGAAAGAAAGTGAGAAATGTTGATCTCTATAGAGGTGTTTTCTTTGCTTGTATTTCATAGTGTTAAACAATCTATGAATGTTTGCATGCAAATAAAATATTAGTCACTAAAGGTCTAAATTTAGCTCTCAATAAACCTGACACAAAGGTGAAACTTTTACAGACTTCATACTACAGAGTCATATTTTTAATTAGGCTGTTGTACTGGATATCGTATATTAAAAAAAGCTTCCCTGCGCTGGAATGCTGCTGACTGCGTTCTCTCTGCACCTCAGTCTCCAGGAAATGTTTGTGCTGTCTGCAAATGGCTCTTTCTCACAGGGCTCCCTTCTGAGGAAACAGCTCTGAGATCAGAGCTACCTCTGACATCGGAGAGCCACGCACTGTCACTCATAATCACATTTAATCAGGCTAATTCTACACCGTACCGTCCCTTTGCACTCAAGCCCTCAATACTTCACACTGATTGTCTCCGTGTTAGAACAAATGAATAATGTCCTCTTAAAGAAAATCCTTGATATATTCAGGGCAAAGGCGTATATATTATCCATTATATATTCTTAACATAATATCAGAGCTATGTAAGAATCATAAACACTATTTTTATTAACTTATTTAGTACCACATGACTCCAGGTTTTCACTACAGTCCTTTTTATTCATTTTATTTCATTTAGTGGAGGTTTTGTTTTTGAAGATAGCAACTGTGTGACATCCACTCCTCCATGAAACCACTGCCTTTAACACATATTACACTGTATTCTGACAGTTATTGTTATGTTTGAAACAATTGAAATATATATATATATATATATATATATATATATATATATCAATATGTATGCTGACATCACGTTTCCAATTCACAATCACATCAATCATGATAATGCATATCTATAATGAGACATGATGAGGTTGATACCTCTGAACTATACTCAGTATAGTTCAGTGTAGTTTTCAGTGTAGTTCCTCTTGAAAGAGACAGACAGTGGGTGATGAAGGGCAGTGTAGTTTGTCCTAAAACAGACACACAGTGGGTGATGCTGGTCTGTGTAGTTTGTCCTAAAACAGACACACAGTGGGTGATGCTGGTCTGTGTAGTTTGTCCTACAACAGACACACAGTGGGTGATGCTGGTCTGTGTAGTTTGTCCTAAAACAGACACACAGTGGGTCATGCTGGTCTGTTTAGTTCTTCCTACAACAGACACACAGTGGGTGATGCTGGTCTGTGTAGTTTGTCCTAAAACAGACACACAGTGGGTCATGCTGGTCTGTGTAGTTTGTCCTAAAACAGACACACAGTGGGTCATGCTGGTCTGTGTAGTTCTTCCTACAACAGACACACAGTGGGTGATGCTGGTCTGTGTAGTTTGTCCTAAAACAGACACACAGTGGGTCATGCTGGTCTGTGTAGTTTGTCCTAAAACAGACACACAGTGGGTGATGCTGGTCTGTGTAGTTTGTCCTAAAACAGACACACAGTGGGTGATGCTGGTCTGTGTAGTTTGTCCTAAAACAGACACACAGTGGGTCATGCTGGTCTGTGTAGTTCTTCCTAAAACAGACACACAGTGGGTGATGCTGGTCTGTGTAGTTTGTCCTAAAACAGACACACAGTGGGTCATGCTGGTCTGTGTAGTTTGTCCTAAAACAGACACACAGTGGGTGATGCTGGTCAATGTAATTCATCCTGAAAGAGACACAGAGCAGTGATTGCTGGTCTCCATAGTTCATTGTGATAAGGTTCCCAGTGGCCACATCCTGGGGGCTGTGGGGACCCACACAGGGACAGATCAGATGGGAGAATGAAGGAGAGCAGGGCAGGCAGACTCCCCGCAGCCAACGGTTTCTGCTGTGGGTAGATAAGAAAGCCAGAAATAAGGAAAGAGAGAGAGAGAGGATGGGAGCGAGGTGGAAGGGGGTGAGGAAGGTTGTTAACAGTGACTTTGTGAACGTGGCAGAGATAAACTGTGAAAGTGAGGGGGGAATGAGATGGGGGTGGATGTAATTCGTATCCCCCCCCCCCACCACCACCACCCACTGGCACGTCAGTCTGTGACAGTTCCCGTTTCAGTGAGAGAGAGAGAAATAATGGTGATGATAATGGGGGATCAGGGAAGGGTCACGGCTTTTCTGTTCCGGGATAAGTGGAGTAAAAGATTGTCCGGTGATTTCAGCCACCGGCCCTGCCTCCACGGCATCACTACATGAAATCTGTTCTATCTGCAGTTCTATTGACCAGTGTTAGCTCTGCTCTTCACTTTAGCATAAAACAGATAGCTGTGTTTATGAAAGCTCATTGGTCAGCCAGCCTTCCTATCAGTGCCAACATTTGTTATAAAGGATTGTTGAATAGAATGAATATAATTTTAATATCATTGCACCTATTACTGACATAAATATCAGAAATAAACACTGTCGTTGCCCAGATACCAATATCTGGGCAATATGCTGTATATCTGAGTTCATGACAGGCTCCTATCTTAAATGGCAATTTGCTTTTGAGCGTGTAAGAATATACATTGATTAACTGAATTGTACAGCAGTGTCTTGGTACTCCATTGAACATGAATGTTCCTAACAATGGTCCCTTCACCATGCTAATAGTTATTATGTAAAATCTGTTAAGAATACATTTCACTTGAATATCAGCCGCTATAGCTATTTGTATTTGAATTGCTGGTGTCCTACAGCTCAAGGGTGACTGACCCCTCCTTTAGCGCTGAACCTTAGTAAAGTCACCTATTGTATAAACTACTATATTTAGTTTTTTGGCATTTAAGGAACCAAGTTCCTTCCAAGGACATCTGGTAGTTTACATTCTACAGCCTATGAATTGTAAAAGACATGCAAAGAGCCCTATGCTATTTCTGAGGTGCTACATGCTGAGCACAAGGACTGTAGGAAAGCCATTCTTTTGATGTTACTATAGGTTATTCATTCTCCTTTCTACTTGACACTCCAAAGTTTGGGTCAAACCGATTATGTTATCCAGGGTCTGCCAGCACACTGCCCTGGTGAATTTTCTGTGGAGAGGCATCAGGTCAGCGCAAACCCAGCCTCAAATTCATTTCAGTGAGAAGAGGAAACTGCCCCCTCTGTGTTGCTAATTCATTAAAGGTTAATGGTATCGGCAGGGACCTACTGTACTCTGGCAATATAAAAAAGTAAAACTGAAAGCCAAGCCTTCACAGATCAAATTTTATAGACCTGCTTCCTCTGAAGATCATTTTTAGATTTTAGATTAATCTGAAGCTACAGTTATATTAATCTTAAATCGTAATTGTTTAGAACAGGTAGGCTCCCTGCGTTCCATTATAGAAATGTATTTAATTATTAAGACTAAAACAGATTTGGCAGTGATCTACAATATATGGACAAATGTACGGAAACTGTTGCTTTTCAGATATTAGAATGTATAAGAAATGATGTAGATTGTATTTGTCCATATATCTGCAGAAATATTGTAGCATATTACGTTTATGTGAGAATTTATTCATAGAGTTCTCTGTAGGGTGGCTTTGGGCAGCTCCGCGCTTTGATATGGTCTAGCCAGTGTGGGACTTTGTTGGGGTTGGGGTAGCGGGGGCACGAGGGGGGGGGGCGTGAGCGCGTGAAACAGATGGATCAGAGACTCATCCCCTCTTTCTAATTCTGACCAAACCGGAGCCAAAACACTGATCACAGCATGATCAGGCCGGCAATGGCGGGCAAGGACATCCACCGAGAACATATTGGACACTGTAGGCCACAGAAAATGACTATTATTTATAAGCTTTTTTTTTCCTGTTACTATTGGGTTTTGTTGCTGTTGTTTATTGGGATGCTTTATTTATTTGTTTTTTTAATGCATGCATTTCATATGAATTTGACATTTATGTTTCATGATTTATCCATTTTGTTTAAGTATAAACTAATTACAGTTTGTGCTGCAGGGTGGGGTCTACTCTGTGCCATGCGAAAGTGGAAATATGTATTGTAATAAGAGTAAACAATGATTATCTGGAACATGCTAAGCATCTGTTAAGTGAAATGCCACAGATCCACAAGCATATGGAAATGCACTTTAGAGTCTTTGTTTGAGGCAGACGCATCAGCCCATTTCTCTGCTTAACACAACAATACTGATCATTATTACCCCGCGCCTCCCTCAATGAGCCACAAACACGTCAATAACACACTGCGAACGGAGCGGCAGTGTGTGTCCCCATTTACCCCCCATTCCTCTCCAGCTGAGATAACTGCGATAATAGCCTTTGGAACGGTGTAAAAGCGACGATGTGGCGTTAAACTGTGTGATTAGCGTTCCGTGCCACATAACAAGTGGGCGAAATGGGGGGGGGGGGTAGGGTTGAGTCTAATGCGCTTTCCTCAACAAAGCGACCTGTGGTGACTCTATATGCAGAACCCGCTCCACAGGGTAACCCAGGAAACCTGAGGTGCGTCTGTTCTCCTAACTCAGGATTAGCGGGAACAAAATGGACACCCACTTGCTGTGTGGCATCTCTCCACGAGGCGGTTGGGTGCAAGCATCGAAACCGGCCACCCTGCGCTGGGCCTTCCGATTCTCGCTGCTCGCAATTAAACCGAGGTTAATTGAACATGCTAATTACAAACACAAGGAAAAAAAAGATGAACAGCAGGGGACAGATCGCAGATTGTGTGTGTGTATTTTTGGGAAGATTATTATTACTAAAAAGCACATTAATAACACAGATCTCTGGGGCTCTGATGGTGGGGAGGAAAACTTCACCTTGAAGGGAAAAAAAATACCCATAAGACTCTGGGCTGTCTCCCGAGTGATTGAAACTGATGCCTTCTCCCTGCCTTCTTTTTAAAGATAGCCAAGATTGATGAGCACCTTGCAAACGCCCAGAACAGCTTTAATAGTAAATAGAGTCCATCTCCTAAACTGCAGCAACGGCTGATAAATTAAACCCCAATGTGATGAATAACGGTAATTCTGCCACTGAAAAACATTTTTTTTCCACTGTGTGTGCGCGCGTGTGTGTGTGTGTGTGTGTGTGTGTGTGTGTGTGTGTGTGTGTGTGTGTGTGTGTGTGTGTGTGTGTGTGTGTGTTTTTGGGTGACTATCACAGCCATATTTGCAGCTAAACATCATGCAAGCAGTGGAGGCAAATTTTAAGATTGACAGGGTATGTATGACTGTCTTTAGCCCTGTTTACAGGAGTTCACAAATCTCATAATGCCCGCTGTACACAACAGCCTCGGTGTCCTCCCTAAGAGAAAAATTCATAGGTCTAAGCGGGAGCATCAATCATTTATCTCTGTTATAGCCTCCTGTCCAGATGATACTCACTCAGAGGCTCACGACTGCTGTGGTACGGGAAACTCTTAATCTGAAGTGTTCAGGTGATCATTAGAAATCATTCAGTACCAGTCGTGCAGGAAGAAAGGGAGGAACAGTCAGGTGCATTCTGGGAAGGGTGGTGCGCGACGCTCCTGCTCCCGCTGCCACAGATCCAGGCTCATTCGTCTCCTCCCACAGTCGGCAGCCCTCCCTTAATCGCCGGCACCCTCTTCTGCTCCTTCAGCGTTTAATGAGCTAGCATAGCGTTAATTACCCCGCTATCGTTTGCGAACGGAAACCATAAACATTTCCATTAGGCGTCACATCATTAGCTGAACAATTAGGCGTTGGGGAGGGATTGATAAGCAATATTTGTAGATATGACGTTACCATGGTGCCTCTCTCCTCTTCTCTCACTCTCTTTCTTTGCATTTCTCTCTTTTCTCGCACCCTCACTCCTGTGCAATCGCTCACCAGAAGCAGAAGGGCGATTAGAGGTAGAGATGACACGCCTTGAGGCCTGCACTCTCTTCCTCCTCTCACCAGCCCATGTTATTCACAGCGCAAACCATCTCCCAGCACCAGCTTCACAATCCCCGACATCTGTCAGGTCCTTGGTGTGGTTCCGTTGGGACAGGCTCTGTACTGCCCCCTGCTGTGGTTGTCATGCTGTAGCTGCAGAGACCAGCATGATCAGATCCCCTCTCAGCGGTGTAAAAAGGCATGTTGTCCACCTTTGTTGGACACATATACAAATAACTGGGGTTTTAAGATACTGCACTGTTGTCTTTAATACATTACCATGAAAAAATGTCTATCATAATGTTCCAATGCCTTCCAATACATACAAGTCATACATGTGTTATATTTAATATCTCTAAGGTAGTGTTTTAGGGCACATATTATCAAGATTGTTGCAATAATGTCACCAGTGTGTTCCACGTGTGACAGTTTGCACAGGCCAGCAGCTCCTGACAATTAGGCTTGCCATAGAGGACAGGGGTTGATGGGGTTAATAAGCTCAGAGAGGGATCTGGAGTCTCGTACTCAAGAGAGACCGCATGCACCTAAATTTATATAGAGGAAACGTTAAGGGTGGTAACGTGTTAGAAGAATGAACCAGGGGAAGGTCATAGAAGTTTTTTTCCTGTATGAGCTCCCATGGTAACTGTGGAAAGGGGGTGGGGGGGGATGGCATGGCTGGATTAGCTCAGATTAGACCCCTTCACTCTCCCCTTCAATGTTAATGAAGACTGATGAAGTGTTTTGGAGTCCTCGTTGTTGAGGCTCAGCCAGATTGGATTGACAGTTGCAATTAGCACTGTCTCAAGTTCATTTTCATCGCTTTAATTTGACTTAATCAAGGACAGAGGGAGGAAGAGAGACAGATAGATGAGATGGAGTGAGAGAGATAGAGAGAGAAAGAGAGACATAAGGAACAGCAAAGAGGCAGTGAGGAATGTTGGAAAGAGGGATTGTAAAAAGACTGTGGTTCCTGTTGACTCATATGCATCAAAGTTTCTCATGTTTTGAGTTATGTTGGGTCATTATTCTCATCCTAAGGTGCTGAATCAAAGACACTTTCGTTGGTTTGCACGGCAGGGAGCCGCAGTCGATCTGTGAGAAGGGTGAGAACACACAGGTTACGGCCGTTTGATGTGCAGTGCAGTTGGGACGTGCAGGAAGCCGTTTACCTCAGACTGGAATAACACCCTGTGGTCCTCTCTGGCAACAAGACACGCTCACACACACACACACACACACACACACACGCACGCACACACATGCACGCATGCGCACATACGCACATACACACCCACACACCCATGCACACACCCACACACACACACAAACACACACACACACACATATGCGCACACACACAAACACACACACACACACACACACTCGCACACACACACATACACATAAACACAAACACGCACATAAACACAAACACACACACACACACACACATATGCGCACACACACAAACACACACACACACACACACTCGCACACACACACATACACATAAACACAAACACGCACACAGACACTCACACACATAAACACAAACACACACACGCACACACGCACATACGCATACAGACACTCACACACATAAACACACACGCACATACACACACACACACATGCACACAGACACACAGACACACACACACATACATAAGGGCACACAAACAAACACACAGTTGTATTTGTGCCTCCTGCCTCTGGCATTCTTCACTGAAGCCATAGCTTCGTAAAGTAGCCGGTGCAGGTGCTGGGGAAGCAGGCGAGGGAGATCCAGGGCCATGGGGAGATTGACTCACCTGACTTCTGTAAAGAAAACACAACGATGGGGAGGTGCAAGTTGGATGGGGGTACAGCAGTAGGGGACAAATGTGACAGGCAATAACTGAAGCTTTGCCATGACATTAGCCTCTCAAACCTGATTCCTCTGTGTGCGCACATGTGTGTGTGTGTGTGTGTGCCTGTTAGGGATGGGTGCCTGTGGTTGTAGTGGGGGGTTCTATATTGGAGAAGGCTGTTTGGACCTGTATAAGGGCTGACAGTCTGATGTATGTGCTCACTCCCTTCTCCAATCACACCTATCCTTTCAGCAGGCCATCTCTCATGCTGTCAGTTATACTTGGAGATGGAGAGAGAAAGAGAGAGAAAGAGAGATGGAGAGAGTAAGAGAGAGAGAGAGAGAGAGAGAGAGAGAGAGAGAGAGAGAGAAATTATTTCTAGAATAAAGAATTAATTCTCTGACCTCCACACACCAGAGGGCGCTGTGGCCAAAACCATCTATGAAAAGGGCTGCTCATCTCCTGTTATTCTTTGGCTGATAATCATTGTTGGGTACCTAGGCCTTTGTCTGGCCGCAGAGACATGTGTCATGAAGATGCATTGCCGTGAATCAGAGCTCAACCAGGATGTGGTTCTGTTTCCCAGCGCCAGCTAATGATGTTACAAGCCTTGACTGACTCTTCATTAAAGTCCAATCAATCATACTGTTGGCACTCTCCTTGTCCCCCGTGGACAGCACAAGAATTCCAGAGTGTCTTAGCAACCGGGCAGACAGGAAATGGCGAGTCCGTGCCCACTGAGCAGCAGTCTCAGGTCTCAGGATGAATGACTTCAATTCATGGCAGTCTGTGCCGCTCCTGTGGCGTTCCGATGAATATGTCCGATTCAGTCAGGAGGCGGGGGACTAATAAACATTTGTAACTGGAGACATTTTACTCCAGCTATATCACACTCATTTTGATCATTAAAAGTATTATAATAACCATAATTTAGATAAAGGAGCAACTATTAATTAAGTCTAATCAATTGAGAGTTCTTCCTCGGGTGCATGATTTAACTAAAAAGAATGGCCGGCATGTACATCTTGCTATCTCACTTAGAGAGCATACATTTTTCAGTGATTTTTACATCCATTTGTTTCTTACATACATCAAAGAGAGAGATTGTGGGATTGTGGGAGTTGATGTCTAGACTGAACAATAACAGTCCCAGGGTGACGGCAGGTCTGTAAGCTGTGTGTGGCACAGAGGAGCAGCAGGCATGAGACATGCAGGCCACTACGCTGGGGCGGAGTCAGGCATTACCTATGCCAGCATTGATAAAGCCTTATGTCCAGCCGTGTTGGAGAGGAGAAGACCTTCCGCAGCTCACACGCCCACTCAGTCTCTCACTCTGTAGATAAGGGTTCCCTCATTTTCTCTCCTTTTCTACCTCTCCTGGTGCCTGCCACCCCAAGACTGGGAACCGTGAGTGGCAATAGTCAATACCCAGGGAATTCATGACTTCACACATTTTTCAAATAAGGACTGTTCCTAAAGCTTATTTTTTTCAGAATGGCATATATCTGTACATTTATGAAATCCAAGTGTGACTTTCAGACATAACATGTATTAGTCCTTTGATTTCTCTGGCTTTCGTACATTATCGTCTCCTAGGTTTGGATGTCTTTGTGATCCATAGGTCTGGCCTTGTCTTCATCCCAGTCCATCTCCCATGGAGCTATCCAAGGACAAAAATGAAAAAGCACCCCACTTTCTTCCTGAACTCCATTTACTGAAGGGTGTCTCATTTCCAGAAGCCATTGTGCTCACGCTGTTATAGTCCTGTCCCACTGGATGGCTGTACCTCACTCCCTTTTGTGGAGCTGCACGGCAGGCTTGGAGACAGGCCAGCTGAATGGGAAGTGATTAGATTTGAACAGGGCCTGTAACCCCTGTCAACCATCACCACGGAGAGAAGCATCAAAGATTGCATCTGAGAAAGGGACTATGAGAACACACACATGCATACACACACACACACACACACACACACACACACACCTGCTCATTTGCGCACAAAGACATACCAAAACATTTGTATGCACATGTACATCACACAATGCACTCACATATAGAAACACACACATGGATGAAGAAACTCACACACACAAATACACACACACAAACACACAGACACAAACCTGGCAAATATAAATCACAGAACAAACCTGGTGCTGTTATTGGGTAGCATTGTGTTGACATTTGGCTGCTATTGTCAGTGTTTTCAAATTCCTTTACGCCAGTGTGTTTGGATTTTAAAGTGCCGAGGTGGTTTTATTCAATGAGCAGCGCCATCAATCGCGGCTGAAATATGCAGAGAATGCCAGACATCCACTCTCCGTGGGCTGTCAGCTCTCTGCTTTTCCCACTGGCTCCATCCAGGATTGTTGAGGCGAGCAAGAACGGGGGGGGCAGAAGCCATGGAAGTGGGGGCAGGCAGGGTGCACTGTAAACAAGCCCCCACCGGGCTCACCAGCTGCAAAGACAGTCTCCTTTTTGTCCCCTCTCAGTCTTGGCCCACCCCCTCTGCATGTGTGGATGGTTGGAATGCTGGGACATTGAGTTCTCTGTGCCCCCCGTCAGAAGGCTGAGAACACCCACTACAGTAATTACAGTGCCAGTGTGAAGGTGACTCTGAATGGGGATCTGAGAGGGGGCGGGAGCTTAGGGGGGGGGGTTGAGGGTTGGGCAGGCAGGGGGGTGGTAGTTGTATGGTAGGTGCTCTGATTGAACACTCAATTAGAGTCCTGAGTCAGGATATGCCCGTGATTGCTTTGTGACTGCTCACCAGTGCACACACAAAAGGCACTCAGCCCTAAAGACATGAATGACATCTCTCACCAGAGGAAAGAGATGGGCAAAGAGAAGAGAGAGAGAGAGACAGAGAGAGAGAGATTGATATTACAGCTTATCATGGGATAGCACACCAGCCAGGGGGAAAAAAAGTAAAAATGACAGTCACAATAGGTGAACTCAGACTGCACTTTTCAGACGGCAATTTCAAAGCTTGTATCTCAGTACCTCTGTTAGCATCTGTCATTTTACCCAAGAGAGGAGAGGTGAATGTAGAGGAAGTTTTTTTTCCCCCCTCTTATTTCTTCTTTGTCTGAATTGAAATCAAATTACACAAAGACAGCTCTACCCCACGCTCTGGGGGAGGGAGCCGCGCAGGAATCGGGCCGGCCACAATAGCGGGATACTGCTGACGTGTGCTGTAATCGGCAGCGCTTTGTGGGCCACGCTCTGGCATGGGTATCGCTTTGCCATGCATTATGGGTATTACAGATGTTCTTTTTTTTTACCCATTCATTTTTCAAAGGATAGAAATCTGTTTGGCCACGATGAGGAATCTTCTGTACTATGAGAGAACTCTGTGGTTTCTAGTGGTGTGAAAGTGACGTGGTTCTTCCCTTGTTTCCTGTACCACTGCTGTGCGCTTATATGGCCTAGCAAGCCACTGAGGTTGCCATGTCGGCTCCCCATCAGCCAAGCTCCTCACTGAATGTGTAAATGGCTTAGAACCGCAGTACAGTTTGGCTGCTTTGACCACAGCCAGTCTGTTTGAGTGTGTGCATGTGGGATTGTGAATGTGCATGCACATGTATGTACGTGTGTGTGTGTGTGTGTGTGTGTGTGCATGTTCATTTGGGTGGGTGTATTTCTTTTCCAGTCTGAAGAAGCAAAAGGAATCTCCTTTCCCTGGTATTTCAGTGCTAGTGGCCATGAAATGATATTAAGGATGAGAGTATTGCACAGCAGTGATGAGGTACTACTGGCCTGCTGATTGCAATGCTAGCCTCTTGGGACCATCTATGTACTGGTTTTTCCTCCAGCTGATTTTCATAACATTCATCAATTAAGTTAAAAAAATAGTCTGTATAACATGTTTTTTTCAGCTATTACATGATAATAAATAACTTTTGGAGAGCATAACATAAATTAATTGTTTAATTTAATTTGAAATCAACATTGAGCTAACAGCTCAATTAAGTACCTTATTAAGAGGTAGGCTGGAGCAGCGAGGTCATGCTAGCTGAGGGCCAAAGTTCTCTATAACTCTTGACCAGAATAGGAAGATAAGGCAAGAAATATCCAAACCAATTGTTTTAATTAATTGAAATGTTAGAAAATGAACTAATGAGGTGAGTTCTATGGCTGATGGGAGAACAAGAGGGAGATGAAGACTAATGACAAGGAAGAGCAGGAAGGCCTAAGAGAGGTGTGATATAAATGCCTGTGCACCATGTCCAGATGATTGTAAATGGCTGTAGGGGAAGAGGTGCTCATTGTGGCGAAGCAGCCGTATGGAGAAGGTGTGACACGCATCTTGGAACCCGAATTCATCTTGTTTTGGTGTCAGCTGGGTAGATCAGAGCCACTCTCGCTCTTCTGTTTCTATTAGTGTGGGGTCCTTGAGAGTGGCGAGGTGGACCTCTGTGTGCCTGAATGTAATTATGATTGGTGTGTCTTGGCTCTCCACTCTGACCTTGTGTTATTGCAGAGGAGAGAAGGGTTTTAGTCTGCTTTGTTGGTGAGTTGACGTGTGTTTGTTACCATTGAAGGTGCAGAATTTTGCCATCAATACTTCTGCTGTACAAAGAACTGAAAAGTTCTAACTATGTAGCATTCACTTGTATGCATCATTTAAGGGCTTATGGCCAGATACATTCAGGAAAAAGTTGTTCTTTTCCATTCTTATTCTGAAAGATGTTGGCTGAGGACTTCTTCCACGGATTGTACATAGCTGGTCTTTATTACCCAGAATGCCTCTGACTGCATTGCCCTTTTTTGGCCATCGTAGTGTTGTCTCTCCTTTGCGTTATGCACTGGCTGGTCACTGTTTGTATAAGAACTCATTAGGATTACATAGCCATTTAGCTAAGTGACACCGGGTGTAATTGTACCATCCATCAATGGCTGCGTAATAACACACTCGGAAGAGCTAAATGTTGATTAGCCCTCGGCCGATTTCACTTATGGCTGAAAATAATGACTGTGAAACTGGCCGCGCGTCGAGGAGAGATCGCCCTCTGAGGTAGCAGTCGCAGGCGGTGACCCAGGCTGTCACGGGAAACTGCGGGAGAGCAAATGAATGCATCTCAGGGGTCCGTGTGGGGTCGGGTGCATGTCAAACACACTGTCGTCACGCTTTCCCCACTCTTAATCCCTCCCTTGCTCACATTATATCTGCCTTCCTCCATCTGTTTGTTTCAAATATCCCTTCTGTTTCTTTCTCTTTGTCTGTCTGCCTCTCTCTCTTTTCTCTCTGTCTCGCTGGGGTTAATACCTCTGAACTTTGCTGTGTGAGTTACGGCATCTTTGTTTGCAGTTGCTTTATAATGAATACTGTTGCTCACTCCCCGCCCTCCACAATCCTCACGCACGCGTACACACACACTCCCGCAGACACACACAAATATATACACAGTCACATGTATGCACACACAAGCACACACACACACACACACACACACACACACGCTGACACAGAAATACACACCCACTCATATGAGTCTGTGTGCGCGGACACACACACACGCACACACACACTGACACGGAAATACACACGCATTCATATGAGTCCGTTTGCGCACACACACACACACACACACACACACACACGCATTCTCCTTCCACCCTTTTTTCTTGGTAACGACCCCCTGAAATCCAATTGCCTGCTTGTAATTACAATTTAGCCAGGAATGGGGGCAGCCATTAATCAAGCCCACCAATATGCGCTGGGATTGTCCGGCTCATCGGGCCCTTCTCCAGGCGTGTGTAGTGATATTTAAATCAGCCTCAGACACGGGGAGAGAGGGAGGGAGGGACCCCGCTGAACACCAACTGGGGCCACACACTGCTGTGGCCTACCAGTCTATTCTTTCCATCAACCTGTTCTGCTTTTTGTTTCCCCCTCTTCCTTCCTTCTCTTGTTCTCGCTATTATTCCATTCATTTCCCCATTCATCCTCCTCTGTAGTCTTTCTTCCACCTCAACGGCCCTTTCTTTTGCGTTCACCTCCTGCCTCTTAAGCGGCACTATAATTATTGCCATCATGTACATGTAGTTTAGCATACATCTCGATCTTTTGTCTTGATTTAGGGGGAAAAAAAATCTCTGTAATTATCCTCTTTAGTGCAGATAGTGGCACCTTTTTCTCCAACACCCACGGGAATGAATAGGGCCGTAATTGAGATGGAGAGGAAAAGGAACACGGAGGAAAAACAACCTTTATTTTGTTTTGTTTCATTTTATTTGACAGTCTTACGGAATAACAGCTCATTGGAACAAAGTTCACATATGCCTTTTCTCAAAATAAAAAAAAACAATGTATGCTCTAGTGAAGACAACGTGTTTGAGTGTTAATAAAAGATTACAGAGATTTCATGGCCCACAATTTTTACAGAAAAAAGGAGATGGGATAATTTAATTGCTCATCAGTTAATGATGCTCTAGCATAGTGTTAATATCCCTAAACCTAACAGTACAATAGATAAGAGGCAGGCGCTGTCGCTGGTAGGAGAGTCAGTGTGGGGGACTTCGAGGCTGCTGGGCTAATTACAGCCCTTTACTGTGAAATTAGCACATTGTTAGAGTTCGTTCCATCTCCTCCCAGTATCACTGTCAGACCCTCACCGCCGCTTAAATATTTCAATGGCTGCATAATTGTGTATTTCTGCCTTGTCGTGGGCATGAATCCCAATGAAAGGAAAATGGCTTCCTCTTTTTGTTGTAAATTCAGGAGATGTTCAATTCTAAAAAGATAAAGGAAATGGGGGAGACTAATCAAGTTATATTTCTAAAAAAAGAACTTAGCTTCAACAACTATCTGGAGCGTACATATTGGAAAAGCAGACACAGCGACGCTCCGCTTTGACCGTGCGTATGCTGGGAAAGATGGGAGGATAATGTGGCAGGCTCTGAAGAGAGTGCGTGCAGTATCGCTAGGAGAGAGTCATAAAGTCCAGGGGTCCATATGCCACTGTTTTAAACAGGACATCATACCCCTCTGTTTACCCCCATGTGAGGGAGTAGCTTCCATCTCTACAGTCACTGAATGTATTTGTGCTCTGTCTTTACTACTCTACGTCTTGAACCTCGCGCCCACCCCTCCTTCATATCAACTTACATCCACTCTCCCATCAATAATAATAATAATAATAATAATCATCATCATCATCATCATCATTATTATTATAATAATACCGAACAGCAAAAACAAATGACAGATGTTGTGATCGGTCCTCGGTATTGTAGGCTGATAATGTTAATGCGCTGTCTTGACCTCATTTTTCACCCTCTGGAAGGGGATCATAAGCAAGGCTTTGTTTTGACAAAGAAATTAGGCATCGTTCCAGCTATTGAGTGCCTGCAAAGTGTAAAGAAGACAAAAGAGGCCAAGATACTGGATGTTCTCCTTTTAATTCCTTTTTTTCTTTTCTTTTTTTTTTTACCAACCAAATCAATCCAAAGCACATCAATTACTCTGTGATGTATAAACATCTTAATTAAATATGATAGCAGTCTCTCATCGGGTGCCAGTATGAACTCCTTGGTCACTGACCTTTTCCTGGCACATGCATGTTTGTGGTTAGCCTGGATTAGTCATGTGGGTCAGCAATGTTTTAATCAATGCCATGACGAACGCTCTTATAATGAAGCTATTTTTCTAGAGGGATAGGCGCTCAGCAACAGATCAGAAAGAGCTTTCAAAGGCCAGGCCTAAAGATCTACCAATTCAGTGCGCATTGTATATATCATTCAGGTGCCGAGGCCAAAGGCTGGCCGTTTTAACACCTATGTTCAATGTTCCTCCCCCTGACCAGAAAGAATGACCACACCAAGCTCCAGTATATGGAGCAGAAATTGGATTTACAGATAGCCTGCCCACCATTGCTTCCATTTGATTGGACACACCACCACAATGGCCTCATAGCAGTTGGTGAAGAATGAACATGAGCAGAGATTTGACTCTGTCACCATTGTGAATGCAGTACCAAGCAGTGACAGTGAATGTGAACAGGCTGGAGTCAGACAGGTGTCCTGAGGCTTGAGTTATCTGTAGATGAGGGAGCCACAAGCATACAGAACCGTTCCCCTGACTACACTCCTAAAAGTTCCCCCTTCTAACAAAAAAAAAAAAAAAAAAAATGCCACAAACACAAAGCACACCGTAATATACTGAAATGTAAAAAGTGCCTGCGGGGACTCTCAAATTGGCACGCAGAAATCTGTAATGAAGGGGCAAATGTGCCTTTTGCCTTCTGGCTGTGTTGTGTTGTTTTCCTATTAGCGGGTAACCGATGGAAACGTACTGCGGAAGTGCTAGCAGAAGCCAGAGACTGAAAACAAGAGCGATGCAGACTGGTCCCCGCCTGCCTGCCGCACACACAGGAATGTCTTTCTAACCGCCATCGGGAGCGAGTCCATCTCTCCCACTTATGTCTCGGACGCGGGTGATTCTTAATGGCGAGCAAGTGTGTCAGGCGATGTGCAACGCGCGAATGGGGGCTCGCGACGATGGCGGAGTGGTTCAGGTGGTTAACCGCTCCTGCTGCACGGGAGGGCTCGTCGGAGAGAGATAATCAGAGCTGAAACGTAATCATGACAAATGGGCGCATTAGAGGAACAGAGATACCTTGGTTTAGCACGTCAGCTGACTCATACATTATGCCGTCGCGCTCACTGTACGGAAGGCGTGAGAAAGTGAAATTAAAGGTTGATAATTTAGTGGAAAAGGTAGGAGGGGAAAAAGAAATGAGAACGGTGCTAGCTCATTGCGCAACTATTTATCATCATTTAAAAATGCCAGGTTTGTGAATTTGAGGGATGCTAGTTCTGGGATTGGTAATTTTTCATTTAAAGTTTCTTATAAGTGTGCATTTTCTTCATGGGAAGGAGGGGTTGGCCAGGAATGGACTTCTCTGTTGGTGTATAAATGTGAATGCATTTTCAAATGTGATTTGGGTTTATCTCATGACAGGAGTTTTCCATAGCAAGATCACCAATAGAAAACGTATACATGGACTGAAGTTGATATTTTTGTTGCTGTTGTGCTTTAGCCCGCAGACTGTGTCCTTCACTCCTAACTGAGCAGATGCTCCTGTCTTTAATGAAAGCCCTCTTGTTCTGAAAAGTTGTTGCTCAAAAGTGTGGGGTGCTTTTTAATTCTCATTAGGCCTCATCAGGAGATGTACTGGAATAGTAACAAATGCAAACAGGGCTTAAAGAGATTTTTTAATTAGGGGTGCCGAAGAGGCTAGACAAAAGAAATGACCCTGTATAATTACTTCAAATACCCAGGCGAGTTACAGAGTGCTAAGATTTAATACCAGACTAATATTCTTTGTTTCCTAATCTTATTTAGGTGAGCCAATGTGGTCTGTCAATAATGCAACTGGACAATTCCACTTTTTGTCTTTTATTATACAATGATTTATGTGCCACTTTCAGTTCTGTGTCATTCTGACAGAGATCCCATGAGAATACTGGCAGAGTAGTCCTTTGAGTACTGAGAAACATTCCTTTGTCACTATTGTCTCAGAGGCAGAAAAGCAAACTTATTTTTTTATTTATAGTGTCACATTAAGAACCTGAGTCTGTCTTTAAAATCATCCATTCCCCTCCTCCCACAAACACAGGCTCACTCATATCGTCTCTCTGCTGTCAAATCCAACTGAGCTTTCTGAAAGTCAAACAGTGTGAAACAAGATTAACTGTCCAACGACTGCAACAGATAAAAACTACATTAATCAAAAAATGTAAAAAAATCCTGATACATTTATGGACAGTGTTATGCTTCAATACAGTAACAGCTAACACAGCTTTCATTAACACTTCTGTATGTGTTTATTGATTACTACTGAGAGCAGTGTGTCAAGTATCCAAACTCTTACTGTTTCATTCAGTTCACTTCTGAAGGGTCTATCATGGTACAGCTTTGCACTACATATCTCTAGTGTCACTGCCTGATCCTTTCTGGACCTTACTGCTATCCATATTATATACAAAACAATACAATACAAGGCAATCTCTTCAACGAACAATTTATTTTAGCCAGAGCATAGTGAAATGGCAACACATTTTATGCAATGTACATAAACAAAATATTTGATGTGTGTTACGCAATGATAATAAAAACACTGGAAGCGTACTTCTGCACTTAAACCTGTTTGCCATAAACAGCCTTGGAAATCACTTTGGACAAAAGCATCTGCTAGATAAATAAAAGCACTTTGTGACCCTGTCTGCCCAAAATACAGGACAAGTCAAGTTCAGGTGTGTTTTTTTCCTGTTTATACCTGGCTGTGTTTAATAGCTCCAGACCAGTGTTCCAAGCTTACCTGGGGCCATGCATGATTAAAACTGACACAGGACAGCATGGTCTACTCGAAGTGCAATTAAACCCACAGAGCAATTACAAGTACGAGGAAGTGATTACCATTAGATTAAAAGGAACGACAATAAGCATGCTGTAATTGAATAATTGCCATTCATCAAAACGGCCCCTCTGCGGAACTTCTCCTCATCAAATTGTGCAATATTAAGCATGACACAGGCTTAACCGGACTGTAATTAATGTGCTAAATCAATTACAAATTACTCCATTTGGAGAATTCCTACCGGAGCCTCGTCATTATTGGGAAACTGATAGAGTCGTGGTCCCACTTGCACACTGATTCATTCAGTGCTGCTGTGTCCTCTCTCTGTCCTCTCCCTTCTCTTTCTTTTTATCTGGCTCTTTTTCCTCTCTCTCTCTCTCTCTCTTTCTCTCCCCCCTTCCCTTACTCTCTCTCTTGCTCTTTCCTTTGTTTCGTCTCTCCCATTTTCTCTCTCCCACTCTCATTTCTCCTTTAACCCTTGCCCATCCCCACAAAAGGAGATCTTTGGCACCTGCTATTGTTTATGTGTTGGGCCATGTATCTGTTGCCCCAAGGATCCACCCAGATAACAACCAAAAACCTGCAGAAAGAGTCGGTCATGCACCCAGAAGCCAGAGGATTTAGGTCTTGGCGATAGAAACTTTCCCCATGTATCAACTCTGCTTGTTTATTTGCTCATGCAGTCAGAGTGTCACGGGCCAAATGCGGGTGAACAAAGTGGCTTTGCCCTGCTGAAGATCCAGCACCGCTGATGCATGTACCGCACAGCAAGCCACGCCCCAACAATCTTAATCTCCTCCAGTCTGGAGTGTCTCTCCCCTGCTTTCCCGGGTGGTGCAGGGGGATCCTGCATGGTGGGAGAGGAGAAAGGAACAGTGATATATGTTTCACCCTCACAGTGTAACTGTAAAGATACAGTTACTTTCTCAAACATTCTGTGCCATTATGATGTCATAAGCCACATCAGGTATAGGCTGTTGGCCCTTCAACTATGTGACTCAGTACTGCATGGGAAACTCCCATTGTACCCTTAGGCAAGGTTTCTTGAGTAAAAATCTGGTGTTGTAAATGTGTTGCATGTTACCACACACTCATGACTTAATCATACATGGTGTGATTGATAAATGATTTATGCAGAACACAGAGTATGTTCTCAGAGTTTAACCTCAGAGCTACGGAAGAGATGGCAGGAGCAGAATGTGCAGT
Source organism: Albula goreensis (assembly GCA_022829145.1). NCBI lineage: Eukaryota > Metazoa > Chordata > Actinopteri > Albuliformes > Albulidae > Albula > Albula goreensis. Next base: position 18,883,882 of record CM040761.1, on the reverse strand, counting down.
CCAACAAGTGAGGAGAATCAGTTGGTTTGCTGCATCATTATTTTCAGTGTGTACTTATTGGCTGAATTCACCAGCTGTCTTCTCAAGTTGTGTTAATGGTGTTGGAGGAAAAGCATGTGTGCCTGCCCCTGTGCAAACTGCTGATTGAGAAAGCATGCTGCCCTAACAATCATTTTCAAGTGCCATAATAATGATGAAGTCATTGACACACTCTGGCCTGGCACAGCTGGAGCGAGGGCTAATGAGCAGGGCTGTGCACAGGACTTTTGCGGAGCAGAAGCTCAAGAAACACCCCCCGCCCCACCACTCCATCAGCTAATTGATAGACACAGGGATTCTGCTATCCTGAGTAGGCTACCCCTTTTTCAGTAATCATGATAAAAAAATACAAAAAGAAATATTCCCACAGCTTTGTACTTAGTGTATGGAAGGGCAGAGGGGATGCCCAAGTCTCCCTTCAGCTATACCTGTGTACATGCCTGCTAATGTACTGCCTGTGTACGTGCCTGCTAATGAGTAGATATGGGAGTGTGTGTCACTGTTTGACAACGGCAGTCCGAGTTTAAGCTCATCTCTCTCTCTCTCTCTCTCTCTCTCTATCTCTCTCTCTCTCTCTCTCTCTTAGCTAATAGTGCTCCATCTGTCTCCATAGTCTCCATAAATCACCAACTCTTTGTGGCAATGTCATGTCCTGTGTATGAAAACAGAAAAAAGTGCATAAATAGTCTGTGAACTTCCTAAAATAATCATGAATTAATTTGTTGCTGGGAGGCAATCCCCAGAGTAAAGTTTTTTTTTTTTTTTTTTTTTTTTTCCTGTAACATATCTTAGGCAGGAACTTCCCTGCCGTTCCACAGGCATATAAATACTTTGCAGCTGGAAGTTAGTTTACCCACCATTAAAGACCACCAGAGGAACTTATTTCCAGACAGAAGTCATCTTAATAAAATGTGCCCAGTCAGACCCCCTGACCGGTAATCGCAAACCTGCCTTCCTGCCTTCCCTGCATTCTGAGATAGTGATGCCAATAAATACTGCGTCTCCAAAGACATTCCATATTGCTCCAAAAAATTACATATAACCTATATATATAAAACTCTTATGTAAATGCGTATATCAGTGCGTAAATGTGGACTGGTGCTCAGTTATATTTACTCTTAGAACAGACATTTGACTTAATAAGCAGTTGAAAGCAAGGCATTGCATTAATTATTCAAATGGCAGTACCGTGATCTGAAGGTCTTTGATATTTCATTCATGCATTCTGCCTCTTTAGGAGGCCGTGCTAATGTAGCACATTCTGAACATTTTCACAAGGCCCACTCCTCTATGGACAAGCCTTCCCTTTCTCTCAGAAATGCATGTGAGAAATTCATAACTTCTAATGTAGGTGTTACTGCTCCATTCCAATGCTGAATGTTGACTTGAATGAACAAGAGTTAGTAGGTGGTGCTATGTCATGGTGAGTCAACATTTGTGTAAAATAAAGACCAAACATTTGTCAAAAGAGGACATCTCCTGATTTCCCTAAAGAGCTCTTTTTAAAAAAGTGTTCGTTAGCTTTGTTTCGTTTTTGGCCACAGCCCAGGTGTCTTTGATTGGTGCTCTAGCGAGGGCTGTGATGGGTGAACAGTTTGGCCCAGGTGTGATTTCTTCAACTTTTCCCAGAAGCCTCTCATGAGTGATATTAAATTATGCAAGAACTTATACCTTCAATTACCAGCCTATTCAAATTGTTTCTCTCTTTGGATTTTAATATCTGCCCATGACAGCTGGTTTTGGCAAAGTTATCTTGTGTTTCACAATCCGCCGCACGGACTTGAATAAACAGATTGTGTTAAACTGTGACACTGACATTTATATTGTTTCTTTCTTTGAAGACGGTTGTGCAGAAAACATCACCCCCCCCAATGCTCTGTCTTTTGGTTGCAGAAGAAATGAAAAAAAAAAAAAACTTCAATGGCTGACCTCTTTAGAGTGCCAATAAGTTTCAAAATGCCTCCAGTACTGGATTTGTGTGTCTGAAGATAATTAAAACGGGTGAACTTTATGAGATTCTTCCTCTATGATGTCTTTTCCCCAGAGAGCCGAGTGTATGGAATCATAAACACTGGGAAACGCACAGTACAGGAGCTATGGGCACTTAGGACAAAGCATGGCGTAGGGCCGATAAGAAGGCTGTAGAGGGAAATAAAAATTCACACGAGGAGGAGGCAGAGAACCGATGGGTAGCGAAATGCTGGGAACAAGGTGAGGAGCGAGATAATGGTGTCCCAGTGCAGACGGAGAGTGTAAGGGAGAGAGACAGAGACACCAGGAGAGGAAGGGAGGGAGAAAAGATCTATACCACTCTGATGAGCTGGAAAAGAGGTGGGGGGTGAGCGCCAGCCATTGTTCTTAATTATCACAGGCCAAAATCGATAGCCATTGTGGCACGCTTCATTATGCGTAATGCGATCGAAGGAGGAGAGATTAGCTGTGCAGGCTAAGCAAGCAAGGGAAATCAGCGGGGATTCAATGAAGACATTTCACTGAGAAAAAAAAAAAAAAAAACACATGGGTCTGGCTGCCTGTGGCCCCATCCCTAGTTTGGTTCGATCAGCTGTCTTAATGGACTAACAGAAGTCGAACCAATTTACTGCTCCGTCTCTGGTCCCTGTAGAAAAATCATCTGCAAATCTGCAATGACAAAGACTGAAGAGCATTACCACAGTGATGAAAAGGTGACATGATGAATTCTGCTCGTGGTTCTTAAATCTATGCAAACATTTCATCCACCCTTTGCTCCGATATCCACAAACACCCAATCTCCTTCACTTCCGTCATGGCTTATGGTCCAAGGGCATTAGGGATGACTTTCTTCACCAAGTTAGTTGTCGTCAATAGAGAAGCATCATGACCACATTACTGTCTATGGAGATTATGCACATATTCCTGTTGAAGACAACAGCAATTCTCATACAGATGAACTAAAATGTGGAATTAATTTTAAATAACTAAGAAAAAGGTGCATTAGATGACAAGATCACATTGATTGATTAGGTTGATGCAGATTGAAGCTGCACAACAATTTGACATTGATCAGCACTCCAGTTGAGGGGTTGAGTTTGTTCAGGCCAGCACCTGTCAGCGCTAGTCTGCAGGGTCACAACCTGTACGACATCTCATAGCAGGTGTGCTCTCCAGACCTGAGTCATATATATCATTTAATTACTGTAAATAATTATCTGACAGAAGTCTGTTTCTTACCTCATGATGGCACACATAGCAACAGGCAGAATGTTGACTCTGTGATGTTTATGTGGGTGAATATACAACAACTCTATTATCAATAAGTAATATCTAATATCATTTTTTTTTGGAGTAAGACATAATAAATACATGTCCTGGAAATCCAGCTGAATATCAGTCACGGTAGTTTTTCTCAGTTAAGAATAAACCTTTTGCATTAACTTGACAGAACTGGATTCTGAAGGAAGTATTTTGAATTTCACAGTTTTAGCAGTTCTTGATGATATCTGCCAGTATCTCACAGTATATTTAATTAAAAATTGAACACATCGTGTTCATGATTTTAAATGGTGATGCTGTGAGTTGATATGACGAGGACAATGTCATACAGTTGGGCCTTTGATAACTGTCTCTTTGTAGCTACTTTCTGCGATGTTTATATTTGTCCATGATTAATGTGATTAAACACACACAGATGGAGAAGTTCGTCACGGAGCGAAGTGTTTCCCAACATTTGAGAGTGTTATGATATGCCTGCGCACCAATTCACAACGGAGCCAGATGGTTTCAAACCTACTTTTTTTAACAAACTACCAAAAGAGTCCTCATTAATACTCACTGACACAATGGCATGCAGCAGACAGCTGCATACTATTCTATTTGCATGTCCCAGAACTGGCAGTATTACTCTTTTAGCAGTGAATCTCAGAGAAGGTGATGCCATTTTAATTACCAAAAAAGGCACTCTGTAGCGAATAAAATCAGGACCTCCTGTCTCATCTCTGCTGAAATACAGTCCTCCTTAGTCAGTAATGGGGAACTTTGGTCATATCATGCACAGCTCAGACCCTGATAAACTTTCTTTTATGTAACCATTTTTTTATCATGGGTGCAATGCTGTGAACATTGATTTAGCCATTATGCACTGCACTGCCACATTCCATCTCAGGGTGAATGCTCAGGAACCTCACTCCTCCAGGGCTACTCATCTGTTACCAGGGAGTCCCAGCCAGTCCCAGGCTCAGTGCTGTGTCCTGTGTGTCCAATCCCCCACCCATGTCTGGTCTCTTTACCCTTTCTCCCTATGGAGGAAAGCCACCTCTTTATCTTCTCCAGCTCTTTCACCAGGGCCACCCACCAGTGGTCTTTCACTGGAGCCCATGATGGAGGCATCAAACACAGCGCGGTCTGTTCTCCTGCACGGCTGCTGTCACCAGGGCAGGCAGAGGAGGGGATCGGGCTGTCAGACATGCATTGTGCTCTTGATTTATTCCTTGTGCTTCTTGTGAGAACCCCCATCTAGTTTAACCCCAGTTGCTGCTGCTGTCCTGAGTCATGGCTGAGGCCCATGGAGTCAGAGCCCCTGGGGGTGCTGAAGACCAGGCTTGACACAGCGCTGGGTTCCCTGTAGACAGCAGATATACAAAAGAGTCCAGAAGGCCTGAATGGCTTGCTCTTGTTTTCAGACATTCTTAGGTCATAGCTCAACTCATCACTGCTGCTGATTTGTTACTCCTCTCTGCCACTTTTTTAGTCAATAACAAAAAAAAAAAAAAAAAAGAAATCAGGTTGAAAGCCATACGCATGTCCCTGGAATTTATAGATTTGCCATGCATTATTTTTCATTAGGGTCTGCTCTGTGGCAGTCAGTATGGGGAATAGGTCTGCAATCAGAAGGTTGCAGATTTAAAGTTTAGGGAAGCGTGGTGGTTGGTCTGTCATAGAGCAAGATTTGGCCTGAAATACACTGCTCTGGATGAGGATGGCAATTAAGTTTTTATAGAAAGAACGTATAGGAATGGAGTTGGCTAAGGGCATTTTTACAACAGGTAATTTCTTGTTAGCATGGTTTGTGCGCTTAGATTGCTTTGGTTGAAGAGAGTTTGGTGTAATTGTCATATTTCTAAAAAACACGTATCCCAATTTTGTCCATTTTGTCTCCATCTTCCCTACCCAAACTCAACAGAATTATTTGATCACCCATTAGTAACCTTTCCTGTAAAATTCTGGTGTAGAGCATGTGACTCCGTTTAATTCATGTAACAGCTAATCTCACTTCTACCCACACTGCAGATGCACTATAGATTACATACATGGTCAATGTCAGGCCAACACAGTTCATGGATCCACAGATGCCTGGTCTGGCCCGGCATGACCACCAGAAAGTGAGGAGACCACTGGAACTATCGGCTAAGTTTGAAAATGTTTTCAAAATGTTTCAAATACTTTTCTTGCTTAATATTAATACAGCTCTCTTTTGCTCTCTTTTTTCCATGAGCAGTAATCTAAAAGTATTGCAGTTGTCGGGTACACTTGACAGATCATTCAGTGAAAACCTCATGCAAGGTGTTCATAACGATGTACTTTGCTTTATTGCCTAAATTCTAACTCCATTATTAGTTTTGGCAAAAAAAAAAAAAAAAAAAACACTGTGACACTATGTCTTCTCCCGGCATATCCCTATTAAAAAGTGCCAAAGTTCTGTATGTCTGTATGCTTTAAATTTAGGCACTTAACACTGGAGTTACATCATGAGCCCTTAATGCCGAAATCATTCTATTCTTGACTTTTGAATAGTTACCGGATGGATATGGTTTTTAAAAAGTGTTCCTTGGCAAGACATCCATTCACAAACACAAGTATGATATGAAACTGCCTTGCTGTCTAATGTAATAAAAATCATGACAAGCGACAGTCAACGGAGCAGAGTCATTGTGGCGCTCACACCCTGAGCACGGCATTTAAAAGCGATCGCTTTATGCCAGCATATTTTGGTGTACGCATGAACAATTTGAGTGTCAGATTCTCCTCTCGTCTCTATGCCTCAGCTCTTTTTTTTAACTCCATGGAGGGCAGCACCATTCCACTGCCCTGTTATGTCACCCTATAGAGGACAATATCACTCTACTTCCCTATTATCTAAACCCTCATTATTTTTGTGAAATATATGTAAGCCCATTGAGGCCGATACCACTTTATTGCCCCGTTATCTCACCCTATAGAGGAAAATATCACTCTTTTGCCCTGTTATGTAACCCCTCAGAGGGTAATACCTCTCTTTTGCCCTGTGATCTCACCCCATAAAGGGGAGATAAGATTCTACTGCTTGTTATCTCACCCCATAGGGGTCAATGCCACTCTAGGGTCTTGTTCACAACCCTCATAAAGTGAGATGCCATCTCTGCTCCCCTGTGTCTAAACCTATTGAGGAGTGTCATTCTGTGACCATGGAGGGCAATGTTTTGTTGCTTTACACCAACAGAAGAAGGAACTTTACCCCACTGGCTCAAGCAGAAGTCAAATTGTGGCTGTTTGCATAGGTTCCAGAATTTGTGTGGAAATATATATGTCCCCATGCAGTCTAAATTGCCCTGCAAAAGTTGCCTGCTAAACTTAATGAAAAAAAAACAGCATAGACTATCATTCTGTGGATGTGGAGTCCATTTCCACGCTGGTGCCTGAGGCACACCCTCCCTGAGCAGCACCCTGACCCACACAGGAAGTGGTTCAACAATCAGGCAACAAACAAGCCACTTCTGTGTATGTCCAAGCAGCTCTATTACACCACTCTGCAAAGCCACTTTCCCTCTCCTTTCTCACACTTCATTAAGAGATATCCATGAAATGAACAGAATGGAAACTGTTTAGAAGTTACTAATACAGTAGGTAATAAAAACAGAAACATTAAACAAAAACAATCTTTTTCATTTATTTTGTGTTCATTTTTGCCGCCCAGATAAAGGGTCCACATTTTGTAAGGAAAAAAAATAAAAGAAAATATAGATAGGAACAGAAAGAATAGATAGGAACGCAAGTCATCGTGTGGGATCAAAGACAACAGCTCCTGCATGTTTGAAGTGGCTCACATTTGAAGTTCACTCCAGAGGGGGTAGGAGTGGATCAAGGAGCCGGTAGGGTGGGGGGGTGCAGAGTTTTATGTCATTGGAGACCTCCTGGGACCCCCCTACTCATCTCCCGCTGCATACTTGGGGGAGAATGGCACACGAAGTTGACGTAATTCATTCACATTTGCACTTATTATTCTTACATCAGAGTTGTTGCGTGTGTGCTCCGTGGTTTGGGAGTGTTGCTAGCTTAGCCAGTTCAGTATAACGCATGTAGACGCATGTATGTTCTCATGAATTGTGAGTGGCTTGGGGTGAGAGCATCTGCTAAATGATGGTAATGTAACTAGCGCATAAAGACCATGTCAGAACGCACGGCGTGTCTGTGTAGCGGAGCCATGGCAGCGCTGCAAGAACACGGCCCTGGAGGATGAAGTGCCGTGTTTGTGTAGTAGCTCACAGACCCCCTTTTGCTGGGCCGTGCCGGTGCCTCTCGTAACTCTCTTGAGCCGAGAAAGTGTTTTATGGCGCGTTTGCCCTCCACGTTTAGGACTGGGGCCGCCAAGTCTTTGCTGAGTGATTTAAAGTGATGTGTGCTTCCGAATGCCTGGTCAAGGCCTTATCCTCTACACGTAAATTTCACAAAGGATAGCCACGCTCTCTCTCTCTCTCTCTCTCTCTCTCTCTCTCTCTCTCTCTCTCTCTCACTCACTCACTCTCCATTCCCTTCAATCTTCTGTGCCAGTAGCTGGCTTTACACTGTAAAACAGCCTCTTTTAAAATGTCACTGGTTGAGGACAAAGTCTACTTTGAGCTGCGGTGCCTCGGGTCAAAGTCTGTGTAAAGGTAGTGTCAGACTGTTCACCGGGAATGATGAGGATGATGGAAAAGTGAAAAAAAAAATGTTGACAGAAAAGATAGCAAAACCACCACCACCACCAACACCCCCAACCACCCCCCAACCATCACCATTTCACCCACCCCTGACATACGAGACAAGTTCTATATGTATGTAAATGAGAAGCAATCAAGGTAATGTGTGTTTCATTTCTCGCATGTGGTAATGGTGTCATTACACTCTCAGTCTCACTCCCTCTCTCTTTCCATATCCCCCTCTTCTTCCACCTCCCTCTCTCACCCGCATGCATGTCTCTCTCTCTCTCTCTCTCTCACTCTCTATCTCTCTGTCTGTCCTTTCTCCGTCTATCTCTATCTCTCTCTCTCTCCAACTGTCTGTCTTTTCTCTCTCTGTCTGTCTCTCTCTCTCTCTCTCTCTCTCTCTCTCTCTCTGTCTCTCTCTCCGGGCAGGTGGAACAGGTGCAGTATTAATTACATATTCATATATACAGAGACCCTCCTCGTTCCACTTGACTGTTCCACCCTTCTCACAGTGCGCTCAAACGCGGCCGCTCTTCCTCTCATTTCCAGCTAAAGTTCAGGAGCTGGAAGGCCTGCTTTTAAAGCCATGCACGTCTCCAGGAAGGAGGACCGGCTTTATTTCATGACCAAACACATTCACTTCCCCTCAACAAAACTCGCTTCATCAATAGCAATTCCTGCTAATCTAAGAAATCCATCCTGTTCTCTCATTCAGAAATGTGACACAGCCCAGCACTGTGATTTCCATTACTTTTTTATTTGTTGGAGTCAAAGGAAATAATATATTTCTCTGATTCTTCATGGTTTTCATATCCTTTTTTAAGTATTTCCCATAGATCAGCTTGCTCTTGAATTAATAGTCGAAATACCTCATGTAACATAAAACACCAATGCTCACATCCATTCTCGTAAGGAATGTATTTTTAAGTTAGTGTTTCCAAGTTTGCTAAACTTAAAAATATAAAAGTCACTATTGAGAAATGAGCTCTGGGTTGACCTACCTTGTTAAATAAAGGTAAAATAAATCAATAAAAACATTCCTCCATTCTGCTTACAGCATTGCTTTGACTACAGTAGCCCTTTTTCATAAAAGTGGAAACTGAAAATACTGTTTCTATGACTGTCTGCAGGAAACTTGTTTCTTTTCTCAGAAAAGAAATTGGACTCAATATCAAAACACAATTCTACTCAAATTTTGATGTCATTCGGTTGTAATAGTAAATATGGTCCACTATTTTTGGTTTATATATGGTCAGATAAGCAAATATTTTTAACTATCTAATTTCTTATGCATGCTCAAAAAATGTCAGTGATATGAGTCCTAGAATGTCAGACCTGCAACCATCTGTCCAATGAAATTGTTCTGGATGTCACATGTTTTTTTAATTTTTTTTTTTTTTGTTATTGGATGTCACATATTAATTCCCTGCTGCCATCTTGTAAGCTTAGGGCTCAGGGATGCGTGTGCCTTGTTACCGTGTGAGTGCGATCGCTGCATGCCAAAGTTCTGGCTCCAAAGCCAGCGGCGCACAGCCCGGGCAGGCAGGATCACAGCAGTCAGACTGGTAAAAATGAGTCATCCTGGCAGTGTCAGTCGCAGGCGGGTAAAGGGGGAATTCAGCATGATTCGGGAATGCGTACTGACGACCACGACGTAGTAGTGTTATTTTACAGTAACAAAACACGGTTTCAGACTTAATGGATAATTTATCTGGTGCCTGGGGCGAGTTGTAAGGAGGTGGGCGATAGCCATCCAGAACTGAGCTATGAGTTGTTTTGCAGCCGGTTGCTAATTGTTCTGCGTGGAACGAACGGTGTCCGAAAGAACGCGTTGTGTGATGGAACCTGTGACCTCACTTGCCTGTGCCCGTGAGCTGTAAAGTGAGAGGATCGAGGCAGCAAATGGAGATAGGCGTGCATGTGTATGTGGCTGCCTGCATTTGTGTGATGCAGATACGTGCACAGGTGCGATGCTCATGTTGGCTGCGCAGACAGGCTAATGCCAGCATTAGCTGCAGCTGCTAGCATTCAACGATCTAACCTTCTGTGTGGAAATGGGACATATCGCAGCATATTGTAAATTTATACAGTTGTGGAAAAATGACAAACATGTTTCACAGAGTAGCATGCATATATATATATATATATATATATATATATATATATATATATATGTATACATGCTACAGTTAATGTATCAAAAGTGTAAAGTGTATCCGTTCTTATCTTGGTAATATATCTTGTTTCAGTATTTTTTTTTTTTTACTTTCTGGGTAGGGTTCTCTGGAGTATCTTTGTTAGCTAGCCTGTCTCATACGTCTTCAAAGTGTCCGCCGCTCATAGAGGTGTATTTAAATTAGCCCTCAGGGCTTGCTGTGTTGTTTGTATCCTTTTGAAAGTGGTCATCAGTGTCCTCTGGAGTGTCTCTGTGTGCGCTTCATCTGCCCTTGAATATCTCCATGGCGACCTGTTCAGGCTGCTGTCTGCTGTACCCTGCCTTCAGTTACGTCTGTATTCAAGGCCGTTCATGGCATTGGGACAGAATACTCTGTGCAATGGAGATTCAAAATCATTGAGCCTTCCTGTATGCAAAACACATCATCTTGCAAATATCTATATATACAAGATGATGCACGTTTACAGAAATATATTTCTGTTTATGTGACCATCAGAATGGTATGTTAGAAGGAAAATTGATTGAAAATTATGAGCATATGGCCAATGTAGGTAATGATCAGCTAGTACATTTAAATTTACATAGGAGAGACAATTATTCATGATTATTGTTAATATTTTGTTGATGATGCAGCAGCCAGCATAACTTCAGTGTTACCCCAGCCATATTGTTATTCTCCTCTCTCTCTCTCTTTCTCTCATCATTAAACCTGTGAATGTAATAGTGAAAATAATAAGCCTGGTGTAAGCCCTCCCCTTTTGCGAGGCCGCTCATTGACCCACACTGTGGTGCATAGTGGTGATTGATGTTAAAATGGTTTCCCTGTCTTGTAGTTTAATGGAAAACGCACCTGTCTCCACCATGGAGCGGGGGCCCGGGACTGAGAACCCCGGGAGACACGTCAGTCCCCCTGTTCACCTCTGATGGGAAAGGACGAAGGGTGACAGAGAGCCGAAACCCTTGCGCTAGCCACGTCGCAAATACACACTGTGCTACACACTGCTGGGATTTGTTTGTGCTTTGGTTCATATCTGGCTTGCATGTTTTACTCAGCAGAGAATAGTATGGCAGTACCTGTATTCTCCACCCCATCATGACATGTTCCCCTCACAAATTTACGATAACTCTTTCATTTTTCTCTTTCTTATCCATATTGTTCTCTCCTCTCTCTATCTTGTGCACCTCCTCCCCTTCTCTCACCTCATCTTGCCTCCGTCCTCTCCTTTTCCTTCATGCTGTGTGCATGTGAGCGCTTTAGTTTTTGTTAGACTCACTGTCTCACTGAGGAAGTGTCCTCATATTTGCTGTATGTGTGACTGAATATAAGTGTGTATGCATTTGTGTGTGTGTGTGTGTGTGTTGCTACTTCTCTGTGAATACTGTTAAGGGTGTGGTGTGTGTGTGTGTCTGTTGCTACTTCTCTGTGAATGCTGTTAAGGGTGTGTGTGTGTGTGTGTGTGTGTGTGTGTGTGTGTGTGTGTGTGTGTGTGTGTGTGTGTGTGTGTGTGTTTATCTAGGGTGTAATATTCCGAGGGGGTCTGTGTGTGACTGTGTGGGTGGGTGGGGCGAGCTCAGGGTGTCTTGGGTCGTTCCAGCTTTAATAAAAGAATTTAGTTGTGAGTTCTTGAGTAAGCAGCCATCAGTCTTGCCAGGGGCTGAGAACAGTAATCTCATTACAGATCGTTATTGGCATGTAGGAAACAGTCATTTTTTATAACTCTTTTCTCTACATCTGTTATTGGACAAAATTCTGTTCATTTCTACCCTGTGTTTTGAGAACTCGAGGGCATTTTCTTTCATTCTTTCTCTCTTTTTTTTCTCTCCTTAAAAAAATGCACTGAAAATCGCTGTGATTGGAGTTTGTGGCAGCATAACCACTTTATCATGTGGTTCCCATGCTCACTCTGTAAAGCCTGACATATACACAAATACATAAACATGTAGAGTTTGGATTTCTGTTATGCTTATTTATCATGCCCATACAAAAACTGTATGATCATTTTCTCTATTGGCATTCAAATCTCAAACTCACTATCAGGCACTATCTAAATTATAGCCAATAATATCTATCTATCTATCTGAAATATCACTACCATATTCTGTATACTGTGTGTAGATCAGCACGTGATGGTGCCCTTTTGGGTGTTTGGTTGCAGTGCAATTTATATTATGACCAAAAGGAATATGCCATTTAATACCTACAGTGATTACAAACAATTAAAAAGTTAAAAGCAGTTCTTAAATCAGAGAATCATGTCTTTACTTTTCTCACTGAGGCATTAAATACACAAACAGGAGCGACTGCAGCCAATAGTCTCATTCGCCTCCCGCTGGACTTCCCAATGCTTCCCGTCTGCTTCTTTTGTTTCTGGACTTTCAGAAATATCTTCAACAAAATATTGATCTGCAAGGCTTGCTAATAACAAATTAGGAAGGTAAGGAAATTAAATTGTGTTGAGAAGTAAACAAAGGAATCTAAAGGGGGTACATAAAAGCACAGCAAGGTAATCCCTTAATTAAATTAAGAAAAGTACAACTAAGATGCTCTTGCTTTCTCTTCACTTCCCTCCCTACCTTCCCCCAGCCATATTTTTGTGGTTGCTAGGTAACAATGGTTTGGTTTTCCCGTGGTTACCGCTGGCACCGGAGCTGGCAGGGCTCAGGTCACAGCGGTGTCAGTGGAGCGTATGCCAAAGCAATGGTGCTCACGGCTGGATGTGGGTCACACTGACCTCCACCGTTTCCGCCAAATCAGGGGCTGCTCCAGCATCAGAGACCACATATTAGAGACAAGGGTTCTCTGGACCCACATGTACCCACAGATGAGTCGTGTGAGTCATCACAGACTTGATCCACAGGGCTTGTGGTATGCTGCTTTGTGACTGGTCTCAGCGCCCTCCAATGGCCTGGGGGTATAATTGCATGTGATTAATTCATATCAGAGATAAAGGTACTCATGCCTCAGGCAAGGTTGGATAGTACCATTGCTAACTGCAAAAAAATGGATAAACGAAAAACATGGTCAGAAGTAAACTCCTTTGCGACCAAACTTACCGGCCCTGGCCAAACTAGGCAAACGAATGCATGACATTTACTTAGGTGTTCAGTGCCCATGGAGAACTGGATTTAGTCAGTGCTGAATGGAAGCGACAGTGATAGCATAGCACCCCTGCAAGCCCTAAGACAGGGGTGACAAGCAACATTAGTACATCCACCTCACGACCGCAGCTGTGGGCAGCCGGGCTGAGTCATAGGGTGTAGCCTCCTTAGTTATTTCAGTCTTTACAGCAGTCACAGAGCCTGTGACTGAAGCATGGATAAACCTTCAGCCCAGTGAACCACATGTATGCCCTGCTTTTGGACTGTTCTCTTTAGTGTCCTCACCCACAAATATTTAGGGTGATTTCAGATATGAGAAATAGCATATTATTATTAGTATTTATTTATTTGCACTTAGAATTGATGCATTTATGTTCTGGAACCGATGATTTTGATAAAGAGAGTGTGCTCCCCATTGAAAGAAAGACATTTTTTATGCAATGTCACCAGATGGCCAAATCCATACCAAGCCACCAGGAAGGGCTCATCTGTTGGTACGTTTGGAATAGACAGGTACCCAGAATATAACAGTTAACCCTCAATGATTTCAGATGGTGCACCTCATAAATAATCATGAAAAAACTTAGCTGCAGTGAGGATTTTAAAAAAGATAAACTCCAAACAGGAAAAGGGTTAATATGGACCATGGTAGCACTGGTCAGTCCTCAGTTATTGGGTATATTTGTGTGTGTGTGTGTGTGTGTCTGTGTGTGTGTGTGTGTGTGTGTGCGTGTATATAAATATACAAATGCTTGCATATGGGTCTGTCACTTTTAAAGCAAGCTGGAGTCTGTCTCAGAATGCAGTAGCAAACTGCAAAAATGCAACAACAAACTCTCCATTGTGCCTCCACATGATATAAAACAGCCTGGGACTTTTATCAGTAGCCCTACACAAACAGGTTATGAGCCACGGTCCTTCCTTCATTTTGATATGTCAGCACTGGGCTCTTCTATGCACTGGTTAGCTGATCCTCATCCTGGTTGTGAATTTGGCTCAGAACCTCCTCCTTGGGCATGTACACCGGTCTGTACTCAGTGAGATGGGGGTCTGTGGTGCTCTGAAGCTGTGACTGGTGGTGTTGGCTGTTTGTCAGAGTACAGCAGGTAGTTCTTCAGGCCTGGACTGCCACTGTCAGCTTTCAACAGAAGTGCACCTCCAAACCCCCCACCCCCCCACCCCGGCCAGTTCATTGTGGTCCTGTTAGTGGAGCCTGAGAGCTGGCCAGCTCCTTACACCTGTTACACCTGCTGTCTGCCTGGCTGGCCAACCCACTAACGATTAACAAGCTGCCAATACTGTTCACTTCTGTGGTCCTGTTCCTGTCCAGTCAACTGCAGTCCTCCTCACCTTTTTCTGTTATAAGCCAATCAACTACAAGGACTCTCGTTCCTGTCCTATTTCCACCCAACCAACTGCAGGGCTGTCTGTAAAACTGTCCTGTAGTCGGTCAATCGGCTGCAAACGTGTCCTCATTTCTGCCCTGTTCACGACTTATCAAAGTAAACGCTCTGCATTCATGTCGACGCAGCACTCCCCACAAGCACCCCCCACCTCAGCTCCTAGCCCATTCCTGTTCTTTATGTATTAGCTGGTTGACCAATAAGTAAGTCAGTAAACTAATCAATATGCATTTCCAGCGGACAGATAAGACAGGCTCACCATCAGCTTACAAAACGGCTTGTGTCTCCAGCCGCAGAGCCAGCGCCCAGCCAGCGCTCAGGCCGAATCCACCGCTCAGGGACGGTTTCCATGTCGATATGTATGGCTGTTGACAGCTGCCAGTGACTGGTGTCCCTGCAGCAGCTGCTCTTCAGGATTAATTTTTCATAACTAGACCCAAGCTCCTCTCTGTGCTCAGACCGCCGGTCGCTGTGACCTGCGTCCTCCCGAAACGCGTGCCTCAGTTCTGGGTAATGACACAGCGTGTAGCCTGGATTGGATGTCAACGTGATCGATATGAGCTTTTTGGGCTTTTTTTTTTTTTTTTTTTTTTTTTTTTAAATTTGATCAGTCATTATCTCCTCAGATTTTATTACAATGCAGTGATAGGGTGTCCTTCTGGTTAAGCTTCACTTCCTGTTATAATACATACTGTAGTTAAACTGCAACCCTGAGCTGAGGACATTTTTGCTCACAATAACTAAAGAATTTGCAAAGCTCGTTTTAGTTTGACACCCATGCATCCTTCAGATGAGGTAATGATACAAACTTTGTGATCTAGGATGTAAATCAGCACAGTTTGTGCCACAGCAGTGATAGTTTGGGTATATCTAATACAGGGGCCAGCTGTCATAAATACATTCAATTAGGTGAAAATCAGCTGGATGAAGTCCTAGACTTTTTTTCCCCATGCATTTATAAAAGTTAGCCTGGTAACTCCTGCTTTGAGAAATATCCTCAATTTGTGTATACAGTGTCCTGACTTGCAGTTTTTAGCTTTGAAAACGTACTTTGTGTTTTGTAGAAGTATTGTCCTGAATCTAATCTCTTTGCTTTCAACTTTAGGGATCACTGGCTCAGCGATCATCTATGTTCACCACAGTGTCTTGTGTGCAGAGCACAGTTTGTGACAGTCTGTATATCTGCTCTGTTCCCTTTCCCCTCCAGTCTATTCGAGAGGTCACAGGCTATGTGCTGGTGGCTCTGAACCAGTTTGAGTACCTTCCCCTGGAGAACCTGCGCATCATCAGAGGAACCAAGCTCTACGAGGAGCGCTACTCTCTGGCCATCTTCCTCAACTACCGCCGAGATGGCAACTTCGGCCTTCGCCAGCTGGGCCTCAGGAACCTCACAGGTAGGCCTGCTCCTGGACACTGAGCTTGACAGTGTCAGAGGAAATGTCTGTCTGTGTGTCTGTCTGACTGTCAGTATGCCTGTCTTTCTGTCAGCCGTTCTCTGTGCATATCTGAATTACTGTCTCTGAATGCCTCCTGCCTGCCTGTCTGATTTTTTGTCTGTCTGCATGTCTCTGTCTGCCCAGGTGTTTGTCTGTCTGCCTGTCTGTTTGCCTGTCTGTTTGTCTGCCCATCTGTTTGTCTGTCTGCCTGTTTCTGTCCACCCATCTATTTGTCTGTCTGCATGTCTCTGTCTGCCCAGGTGTTTGTCTGTTTGCCTGTCTGTTTGTCTGCCCATCTGTTTGTCTGTCTGCCTGTTTCTGTCCACCCATCTATTTGTCTGTCTGCCTGTCTCTGTCTGCCTGTCTGTTTGTCTGTCTACCTGGATTTCTGTCCATCTGTACCTATCTGTATTACTTCTTAATGTCAATGGTGTCATCTTAAGAATCTTTCTTTCTCTCTCCTCTTGTCTTGTACAGTCTTAAAGTCACTGTGCTGTTCAATGTGATTAAGCCACATACTCTATGCCTTTATTTCCAGTTATATTTAGTTTTTATTAAAAGTCACTGCTAGACATGAAGAAGAGAAATGTGATGTGAATCACAGGCTACTTGCGGACACTTAGCAGATGAATAATAGTAATTTAAACTGTAAAAATGGAGACTTACAGTAGAGAAATAAATGGTAAGGTTGGCCTCTAGCAGGCCCAGTCTGCAGTGTGTCCGAGTCAGAACCAAAAAACATTGCTTTCTGAGAAAATTGCTTTGGATTTATCGCGTGGCATTTGCAAAAAAAAAAAAAAATCAGTGGTCGACATGCCCTATCTCCTCAGCTAACTGCAGATGAATGACGCTTTGACCTGCAACTCATTCACTTTAGGGAAACTGACTCAGGAGTCTATCACTTTCTGAAACACCTTGGTTCTTCTCTTCATTTTTACATGTGTGTCACCAATCTGCTCAAAGAACAGAGAAGTAACAGCTTGTTCCCATTAATGAGCAGCTTAGGTGAAATCTTAGGAAAGTGATTATTCATAAAACAGGCTGTGTTATGAGACTATTCAAACAAACAAGAATCTAATGTTGTGGTACTGTGAAAACAGTACATTAATGTGAAATCAAATGGTGCATCAGGAGTCTTACTAAGTGCTGGATTGGGCAGACTGTAGTGCACAGCAAGGAAGGGGAGAGTGGAGGTATCTGCATTGGGCTGATCTCAGCAGAAAGAACAAACTCCTTTGCCTCAAGTGTGTGTGTACATATAATCTTTGCGCATATATTTGCATTTGTTTACTTTTGCATGCATGTGTGCGTGTGGCCATGCAAGTGTGTGTACATAAGTGAGTATGGTGTGTGTGTGTGTTTGTGTGTGTGTGTAAGTGTGTGCAGAAATGCGCAAGTCTGCAGTGGCTGCTCACCTCCTGCACTACTCAGAGAAGGCTCCAATCATTAACATACCTGGACGGTAAGAACCAATGTGAGGGAACTTCACGTTACTCAGTGGAAAATGTGTACATAAATGTTGTCTTCCAGACAGAGAGTGGTTGGTGATTCAAAGGAAACCACAAAAAGCTGCGGATGCTTAATACCTCCAGGACCTGAGCTTGCCTTTCCTTTTTTCAGCCTCGCAGAACCACTGTGCTATTACCAAGAAAACAGTAATACTGACTAACATTGGAGTCAATGTTTTTGGTATGTCCTGACTTATGACACTACCTAGTTCCCCCGATCAGGCAGGGATAGCAGCAAGGAGGCACGCAGAAAAGTAAAGAACAAATAGTTGTTTGGAGGTAGTGAAGTTTCTCAAACTGGGTTTCTGGCTCCTCTCTGGGAGTGGAGACCCTCCCGTGTCTGAAGGGTGTTGTTGTGGGATGAAGGGAAGAGAATCGATCGGCAGTGCGCCTCTTATTGCTCGGCACTGCTGCGCTTTCATATCCAGGACAGCGCTGAGAGGCAAAGCGCTTTCAGTGTGCGCAGACGAGAGAGAGCCAGGTTTCCCAAAGACTCATGGGGGGAGAGGCAGGCCTGACTTTTTGCCCTTTAGCTTTTTTATATCCTGCAAGACAACACTGCAAAAAACAGAATGGATGAGCCATGCTATTGATGATAAATCTTGTTAATGTATGATTTATAAATTTAATAGGTTTCTTGAACAATACTACTACTACTAATAATAATAATGATAATAGTATTAGTATTAGTAGTTGTAGTAATTCAATACTCAGTGGTAATAGTTTAATTCTGCAAAGTAAAAGTTATCAGAGCAGGGAAATCATTTTAAATCACTAGTATAATCAGATAAATGATACATGACTAAAGAATATGTTTATTGTGGAGTGTTTCTCTTTTCCTTTTGTTGTAGTACTGATGAACAATCTTCTAACCGACATGTTTTTGGTGATTAAACTGAATTTGAAAGGAAGGCTGTCAAAGGAACTGGTTTTGTCAGATCTCTAGGCTTAAACACACACACACACACACACACACACACACACACACACACACACACACACACACACACTCTCTCTCTCTCTCTCTCTCTCTCGCTAGTGACTGTTAGTTCTTTTTGGTTCCCAGGGAGCACAAATGACTAAGTCCAGAATTGTTACACAGTAGCATGGAAACACTACCTTCATCTGATAATGAAAATACCTTAATTAGTATCATGTAAATGTTTGTCAAACTTTAGTGGAGGTGTGCATTGTTCACCAGCAGGATTTTTCCCTCAATTATGTTTAATACTTAGAGTAATGAATGAGTCATGCTTTTATACAGCACATTGTGTTGCTGGAACATGTTCCATATATTTTACAATTCAGTCCCCTGTGGTTAGGATCAAGGTCAAGGTTATCCTTGCTTGCCAGGGTTATAGGGGATAGGTTTAAGCCTGACTATAACAGCACAGTTCAGAGTGGAATCCTACCTATTTCGGGATAAATCACATATTTCCTCACCAAATCGTATCAACCCAGGTGTGATGTGAAGGTAATGATTTAAACCAGCAATTCAAACATATACTATATTGAGTGTAAGCGCAAGTCAAAAGTAGCACAATGTTCACAAATTGCCCTCTTTGAATGGAACCAATGTTTAAGCTGCCCCCAGCTGAGCTAAGTGTATGTGCCACAGGAAGCACAGTTCTCAAGAGGAAACCCCACAATATCCTGAGATCCCTGAAGATCTGACTGTCTGGATTCTGAACCTGCTGTCAGGTCAAGGCCCCTTCCAAATGAGTATTCGGCACAAATGAGACAGGTGGGCAGAGGGCCCGGGATGTATGGACATTTAGCCTGCTATCCACTGGGCTCTGCTGACTGATAGCGTAGGACAGGTTGATGTCACACACACCTGCGTGCGCACCTGTGCTCCCTGCTCTCGCCTCCATGAAGCAGGCTAAGTGCCTCTCCTTGTTGTGCTTTGATTCAGCGTCTCATTTCTGATGCTATTTGATTTCCCCACAGTCGCTTGCTTCCCTCTTTGTCTGTGTAATGAGCTGTACACCCTGGGGGAAGTTCCAAAAATTGCAACTTAACACAGCAATGTTAATATATTATTGCCATATTATTTTCCATTTATCCTGATCTGCAATTCAACGCATAACCGAGAGTGTATTCCAAATTTTATCAGACATGAGCTAAAAGAAAGAGAGAAAAAGGAATTTTTGGACTTTTGGGGTTGTTTTAGGTGGGGAAGTGTTCTGTTCCATAGGTCAGTGTTTTTAAATTGAAGTGATCTTGGTTTTGGTTGGGTGGATATTTGCAGGTGTGTTTAAGGTCAAGTGCATCAGGGTTTTGCTCAACAGCTTTTGGAGTGACTATGTGGAAGTGAGGGTAGGTAAGAGTGTTTAAAATGAGGTGCTTTTGGGTTTTGTTCGATAGTTCAAGTACATTTAAAGGGGAGAGATGTGTTATTCAGTTTGGTAAATTCTTTTCACAGGAATTCAACACTGGGTTCTGACAGACAAAAGGCAGGGGGACGGGTTGTTTATGGAGACTGATAGAGTCGAGATTCCGTCATTATAGCATATTTAAATTAGCCTTGATTGAGATACACCTGAACTTGGCTCTTTTATTATTTTCCTTTCCTTAAGGGACATTTGAATGCATGGCAGGGCAGTTCTCTGCATGGGCCCCTGATGTGATAGCTCACAAGGCCAAAGCTAACTCAGCAGGTGTACATGCACACCCCAAAACTACACATCCCACACACACACAACACACGCACACACACACACACACACACACACAACACACGCACACACACACCCAACCCACACAGGACAAACACGCCAGAAATTGGTATTACTTTCAGTGGAGAGGATGTTTCTCTCACTCCCTCCAGCCAAGAATCTGCACCTCTCCACAGTGGATGGACTCTGAGTTAGGGTTTTCAGAGTCATCTGTAATTGAAAGAGCCCATTTTCCTCGCCTCTCCATGTTAATGCTCACACTCTGCGGAGTTGCCAGCGTTGTGAATGGATGATTCCCTAAAGTATGGTGTTATTATGCCCGTTATGAAAGGTACATAATGTAGGTAATCAACTGAATGATGGTTATCAGAGTGGAAAAGTTCCAGAACATCTAATGTAGAATCAGAATAATCCATTAAGCAATGGATAAAATGACTGATAAAAAATTACAGATGGACCAGCTGGAAAATACAAATATCAGTGTGACTCTGAACATTTTTCTGACTGATGTCATACAACTACTTTTTGGAGAAATCAACAAAAATTTAAAAGTAAGCATTTCAACAATTACTTACAGTATTACTGTTAGTTAGCACATGAACACTTTGATTGGATTACATATCCCCAATCCCTCAACATCACACACACAAACACTAGTAACACTAAACACTTGTAACACATTGTTCCAGTAGTCATCTCACTGTCTTGTTCTTTTGTCCCACACATCCCGTGTTCCCGTTTCCAAGTTATAACCAATCCATAAAATGACTTAATTGTGCTAGAAAGTGTAATTGTCATTGTCGTTCACTGATGACCTTTTTGCTTCATTAACAGTTGACAGCTTGTTAAAAAACAACACCATGTGCTTCCCTGCCCTTGAAACAATTAATGCAATGGGCATGTGACTTCTGCCTGTGCAATGCATGTGATGTTCGTCTACACTGCAGTAACAGTACTTAATGTCCCCGACAAATAAATACACAAATGTACAAAAAGGTTGTTTGCTAGATAGGACATTGGGTAATTAGCTGCACTTATTAAATGGCAGAAACCTAAAGTTAAACCCGCACATTAAGGATTGATCTCTTCTATTATGTTAATGCAAACCTCAATAAATTCAATAAAATTACCTCACTCAATAAAATTAATGCACTGAAAATCTGTATATTTTGGTGTAATTCAGTTTTTTTCCAAGTATTCACTATTGTCTGACTTAATGATGATGGCACAAAGGAGATCATCACTATGACAGCTATGAGGTTGATAAAAACCTAATTGATATGCACTGTAGTAGAAAAATATAACAGCTCATGTCATGAACTGAGCACAAAACCAGACCCAAAAGCAGCCATCAGTGCCCCATGCATATATGTTGTCTTTGTAGATGTGGTTATTCAGAAATGTCTGTGGAACCTGTTCTTCCCTCTGTGTATTTCAAGGAACTTGAAAGTACTAAGTGAAAGCAAAGGTGCAGGGAAGTTATACGGAACTATTTCTGTTTTTTGTGCAACAGAGGGTTTTTTCTCCCCTCCTGGCATCGATCAGCACGATTGTTTCTCCATTCCCTGTGAGACTGCCAGGCCCCTGCCAGCTTCAAAAGTAAAGACAGGAAGCAGCATTTTTAATACAGCCGCATGATGTTGATCCTAAGTGCCGTATTGAGTTGTGTGCTACATAACAGCACACAGTCCTGCAGGGCTAGGTTCCTGCGTGAGGAGTTTAGGGGAACTGGGTCAGAGCACTGTCTCTTTGAAAGCTACTGTATCGATCAGACCAGTGAGAAAATTAATAATAAATAAACACATAAAATAAATAAATATTCAAAAAGGAAAATATTTGGCTGGTTGTATCATGCATTTCTAAATTAGCCTTGTATGGGCTGTTGGCTTTCTTCCGGGCACGCTCAGTTAAACCTTTCCCTGGGACTGACTGTGAAGTGTTATTTGCTTTTTTTTTTTGTAAAATGCACATTTACATCGGAAAAGATACACATGGTAACTAATAAACTACTGAGCTACGGTAAAGTGGTGAGGTAAACTACTCACGATTCTTTCCGAGAATGGCCTCAGGTGCCCTTTGAGGTACCATTAAACATCTATTTGAGTGGCCTCTTGGCAGGGGAGTTCTTTCCGTGTTTCCTGACGTCTGTGGATTATATGGGAGTTCAGGCAGAAGGTATGCTCTAACAAGATGGATCCTATTAACCCAGGCTTCAGTCCTGGTCATAAAATTTGAAAATGAATACAGGGCACCATTGGCAAGAAACCAGCTCGTCCATGGGGCCCATCCATTAAATACAGAGAGCGTTATTAGTAATGGATCATAAATTTATACCCCGCTTATTTTACTCATACTTCCACAAAGTATCATCTGCCGGTAATTAGGAGGGACTTTTGGTGCATTGTGGTACTTATGGTTCTGAGGGCTAGCAAAGAAAATATGATTGTCGTATCCAGTATCCACCAGGAAGTGATCCATCCAGCAGGAATCCTTGGGGCTCTCAACACGGTGTCACTCAGCACTTAATTTGATCATTTAGTGAGTAGGATCAAAGGCACGCTTCCAGTAAATAGGCTGTCTTTTAGCAGGCAGTCAGTCCTAGTCTAGGTGACACTCTCATGAGTCATTTTTATTTTTTTCTATTTCTGATAGCATCGTATATACCACGTGCATGAACTGTACGGAGGGTTACCCTATCTTCATATCCTCGGTTTTATAGGTTTTCTAACAATGGTGGGATTTTCACAGGATGCCATTCTTAGGCATTACTCTCTCAGACCCAGCCATCTCCCCACCCCTTTGCACAATTTTAAAGGTGATCAGTTGACCAGCCTTTTTTGTAACGCTCATAACCGTGTCTGATAATGAATCTTCCGAGTCGTTCAGTCCAAATATAACATAACTCTGCCAACCTTCTGGGATGCACGGACCAACCAAATCCACCACTGGAAAATAGTGGACACAAATCAAATTGCACGAATCAGACCAGAAGAGCAAACAAAGGTTTCCAAGTGCAATATGGAAGAATGAGCATCTGACATCATTACTTTGTTTGCAACAAATGCATCTATTTGATTTATCACAGTGATAAAATGTATCATGTTTATAAAATGTATTTTACAGTACACTAAAATGCATGAATTCTTCAGAAATCCACTGGAGATGCTTTACCCTAGAGCGTGTGTCAGGTTCTTGTCACTAACTCTGAATTTTTGTAGTGGAAAGTAAATGGCAGCACTTGGCTGCAGGGAGATGAGGGAGGGAGCAGACAGCGGCCTGTCTGTGTGTGTTTCTCTTTCTCTCTCACTCTTCCCCTCTCTCTCTCTCTTTCCGCTTGTATCATCCGTACCACCTCCAGCTCTGGCTGCGTCGGCCATTGTCCAGGCTCTTACTTGTGTGTCTCCCAGGCAGGAGACTGGGGCCGGGAAGGTTGGTGGCCGACCGCTGAACTCAATAAAAACCCTGTAACTGGAGGGCTCTGGCGCGGTTCCCAGATTGTCGCTCCATCGATAACGCTCCGCTGCCTGACCCCTCCCCCCACCACACCCCTCCCTGCTTTTTTATTTCCCCTGCTCTTAAGAGTCATAGTTCAACAGTGTCTGAAAGTAAAATAAAGGAGGGATTAGCATCTGTCCATCAGAAATGTCTTCTCCTTATGGAAGAGAAGCACAAAGAACCAAGTGCTGCACAAACATCTGTACATACATCCCCTTGATTTGCTTTAGATTCAGTACAAAAACACATTATTGATCTTTATTGGTTACAACTTTATTGATCTGAGCCCATTCACAGTCACCCATGTGCTCATAGTCTGGGTAAATGAAATCTGTTTGTAGCAAAGGATCATGGGAGCCGACTAGGGGTGCTGCCAGGGGGTGCTGCCCGACTCCAAGAGGCCGATACTTGAGAACCCTGAGAAAGATCACCAGAAGGAATGATGGGACGTGGCTCCAGAGGACAGCCAATCAACAGCCAGACAACAACAAAGTAGACCTGTGCTCCAGACGTTGGCATTTGCCACTTTTGAAGCCCATCCAAGGGGGTTTTAGTGTGACTGTAAAGAGGAATGTCTTTACAAGTGCAAGTATCTGTGATTTAGGAATGATGTAAAAGGACTTTTTGTCCTTTTCTTGTTTGTGTTACTAGAGAATAACATTCCGCTTTCAGGAAATGTGATCAGAGATTTACCCCACCCTCCAGTGTCCACTTTTCCTAATATGTAAGTGTCCAGCTCTTAAAGAATATTTCCAATTAATCTGAGGTTGACTGCTCTGTCTGAATGATTTTTATTTGATAGATGATAAACATTTGCTTTCGCTCTCTCTCTCTCTCTCTCTCTCTCTCTCTCTCTCTCTCTCTCTCTCTCTCTCTCTCTCTCTCTCTGTCACACACACACACACACATGTGGAAATGGAAATTTATTTTTTGTATTCCCATAGTATCAGCACATGTCAGGTTAATAGAAAAATGAGCAGCTCTGTTCTTGATCTACATTGGTTCAAGAGACACATCAGGGAAGCCCCTAATGGCTCTTTGATGTCACTGTCACATTATTTTCTGGTTTCTTTTATAACAGCTCTCCAGAGATGTGTAAAATGATCAATATTATCCATAAGCGGCTTATACAAGGATAAAGGTTATTAACCACCAGACACCCAATTTTGAGATAGATGGACTGGCCTCCTTTATGCTGTTACTGCCTGGTGTCCCGAGGAAGTAGAAATTACTTGTCGTCAAGCATTGATGTAAGGTGAACACTATCGTATAGCTATGTACTTGTGTGTGTGTGTGTGTGTGTGTATGTACACTATATTAATAATATTCCATATATATATTTCATATATAGCCGATATTTGTCATTGTATTTTGACATATTGTATTATTTGCAGTTTTCTGTTTTATATTTTAACCCGATGTTTCATGAGGGCTTGCTTTGATCTCATTATGTTTTTGTGGATGGATTTGGCTATCTCTGATTTCATGCCCTACTTTTTGAGACAAAAACTTCCCAATGGGAAAATGTACTTGAGCAGATCAAACTGTATTTTGTGAGTCCCTGAGCTCTTTTGTATCCTGTAGCATCAGCTTCTGAAAATGTCACCCTGTCTGTCCTCTTTATTTGTCTTATAACATTTTCAGATCAGACATATGTGTGATATGAACTCGGATCACAATTATCCGTTAAAGGATACTAGTGTTTTTCGATTTGGGGTTTGTACTCAATGGCAGATCTAGACACGTATGTAATTTGAAGTCTCCT
Organism: Albula goreensis; assembly: GCA_022829145.1. Lineage (NCBI taxonomy): Eukaryota > Metazoa > Chordata > Actinopteri > Albuliformes > Albulidae > Albula > Albula goreensis. Next base: position 18,858,367 of record CM040761.1, on the reverse strand, counting down.
CTTGAAAGATTAAAATCTGCAGTATCCATCTGCTTTCTGGACATTAATAGATACAGTGTAAATATGGGAGTAACTAATCTGCTGGTATCTTGCCACAATATTCATTTGCTGGGATCATCTGGACTGAGGCTAATTCACAGGTTCCACTTAAAAAACAAATTTTGCACTAATGTATCTGACCCACTTGTGAGTCATTAACATTGACTGAGTAATTTTGAGTTGAGAGTATCTTTCCTGTACTGATTTTCCCACCTCCCCCTCCTGCTCCCCCTCCCTCTGTTTGCTCTCCTGCCTTTAAAACCGGTGTACAGGTATCCTGGACACTTCTATCCTCACTATCCAGGGTCTGGGGTGAGCTATCCTCGGCCCAGACCCGTGCTCTGTCCCCCACCAACCCCCCAACGCCATGCCATCTCCTGCCAGTGGTGGACCCCGGTCTCTGCCCAGAGACACACTCAAGAAGCAATGCTCAGACTTAATTACAGCCTGTCGCGGTGCAGAGACAGAGGTCGAACGCCACCTTTCTGCCTGACATTTTAGAGTGCAGCCACTTCCTCGTTTCAGATGAATTATAGATGTTTTCATGCACAGCCACCTCCCTCTCCACCACCTCCATGCACCTCATTTCCAGTCATTGGCAGAGGAGCGACCATGCTGTTCCAATCGTAATTACCACCCGCTGGTCTCCGCTAAATAAAAACAGGCGTAATAATGAACATAACGCAGATGAGCGTGCCTGCGAACATATTTTTAATCCTTCACCCCATCACTTTGCGTTTGTCTCCTTTATTGTTTTGTTTTTCCCCCGCTTTCTTTTTTGGTGCTATCGCTCATTTAGCAGCAGTGCGAGACTGCTCTGGCTGCCCAAATGAAAGCCTCAAATTGCACCCCCATCTGCTGGCGGAGAGGCTCCTCTCCTCCCGCGCAAACGAGCGCTAACGCACCAGGCCGCATTGGCTGTTTCCTTCCCCATCTGCCTCCCCGTCGACTGAGACACATCGAGGGGACGCTCGTCCCATTCCGTCCCATCATGCCAGCAGCCAACACCCTCCTGTTACATGCACCATTCTAGTACAGAGGACTCAACCTTTATGTGGGTTTATACTACTTTGTCCCAAAAAAATTTTTGCTAGTGCAAGCTGTGTATCATTTATTTCATTCAGTCGAATTCAGCAAATGTAGACAGCATCTTGTGAAAGGGAGGTAGTTTTGAGACTGACAAACACTGTAGCCACATCGAACACCGGGACTGTATTTCCTCCGGTGGCTGACGCAAGTCTATTTTTGATGTTTCAAAGAACAGGAAAGAATAGAGTGAACCTTATTTATCCTCCCTTGGGAAATTAGATGAGTTCATATGAGTGTGTGTGTGTGTGTGTGTGTGTGTGTGTGTGTGTGTGTGTGTGTGTGTGTGTGTGTGTGTGTGTGTGTGTGTGTGTGTGTGAGAGAGAGATGATAGCCGCTGTACTCTTTGTGCAGGCTTTTATTGCCTCATTTTTAAATTCCTTTCCCTTTTCAGAGTGATTCATCCCTCTGATTCCAGTCTCAGTATGCCAGCCTGCGTCTATGTGCGCAGGTATCATGTTGCATGCCTGTCTTTTCCATGTAGTTCTCTCTCAATACCACTGCTGTCACCCACTCTGCCCCTCTCTCCTCTCATCCTGGGCCCTGTAGTTCCCGCCACTCATTCCCCTGCACCAATCAGGCAGCAGCACAACAGCCTTGGGGCCTCCACGAGCTCCGCTCCCAGCCACGGTTCCCCATTGTCCGACCCCTCTCTGGACGGGCGGACTGGCGGACTGCCGCACAGCGGCTCCAGGACCGCAGCATCGAGTCTCTCAGTGCTGGAGAGGGAGGGAGTGGGTGAAGACTTGAAAACGCTGCTTTGTTCCAGCATGTATTATCTTTGTAGTGGAAAGGTGGAAATGTGCTGTGCATTTGTGTGGGCTTTGTTCCTGCAAGGTTCCTGGTTATGCTGAACAAACAAACAGCCCTGCCTGGAGCGGACTTGGCAGAAAGAAAGGTTTTAGAATTCTGTAGGGCTCTTATTTTACTGCTGTGGGCCCTGATCACTCAGTTTTGATCTGAGCAGATGTAGGAATCAATACTACAAGAGAGACAGACCGCTTCTTTTATGATGTGATAGACAGCCTTCAGAGAGCTAAATCAGCTGGAGAGACAAACTAAGTACTAAGTGGCAAACAAAGCGCTGAGGAAATTACTAATTGGTGCTGCTAGGCATGTGTAATAGGAATTTAATATAATATAAATTATATACAAGACAGAATGTCTGGTAAGCATATGTAAGTGTAACATGAAAAGGTGAAGAAACATTGTTTGACTGTAGGTTGATGGTTTCTGCCTCTTCCCAAACCCAGATTGCATACAATACAGGGTCTCCAGACTATTATTTGCTTTGGGGTAAAAACTTGATCATGAATTTGCCCAGGATGGATTTGTGGTCATGAAAATATTGTGATTAAATTAAATTTGTAATTATATTTGTAATTTAATTAGTGTTTAATTAGTCCATCAGAGACACATGCATGCACACAAGCAAGTGTAAGAACACACACACAGAAACACACACAAAGCATGCACACACACACACACACACACACAAACAAACAACACACACACACATGTGTGTGTGTGTGTGTGTGTGTGTGTGTGTGTGTGTGTGTGTGTGTGTGTGTGTGTGTGTGTGTGTGTGTGTGTATGTGTGTGTGTGTGTTTTTAGCAAGAAACAGCAGTTAATGAGACAAAAGACTTTTATAAACAGTATGGTGGCACTATAACATTTTAATGCCCATTACAGTAGCCAAGTGGTATACATTAGCTCTTAATTATAGCCATCAATCCTCTGATTGAACTCGTAATTTGGATCTGAAGCCACCTCATCTGCTGTTGAAGGTATGAATTAATAACAAAGGAAGATATAGCTTTGAAGCCTGCAAAAATCCAGCCCTCGAGGTCCAGAAAAGTGTCTAACTCTGTTTAAAGCCGATTCTCTGCTGATCTTTCCCTGCGCATTTCTGTCTTCAGAATTGCTACAGTGCAACATAGTCAAGGCAATAACATTCAGAAAGTGGATCCAAGCATTGTTTTACTGTATTACAGCAGCCAGCCTGAGCTGTGGGTTTTTACCAGGCCCTGTCCTACCGTGGTGGATCCGAGTTAATATCTGTAACCAATCCTGTGATACGACATCCCTGTAATGAGACTAGCGCTCTGATATTGGCCCATAGTGCCTGCGCTAAGCTGGCCTGTGTATTTCCAAGCAGGTGTGGACATGGGAAGCTGTAATGAGTTTGGGTGCCTCCCTGACTGTCGCTCCAACCGCTAATTCACACGTCTTATCAGCGGCTTCCAGACCTGGGGGGTCAGTCACAATGGTGTGCCTAATTGATTACCTCCCGTCCAGTTATGGTGGTGTCATGCTTAATATTTCATGTTCAAGGAGTGCAGCGTCCACCAAGGGATTGTCCCTGTGGATGACAGTTGCAACGTTTGTGTTTGTGTGCTCGCATCCGCCGCTCCTTAATGTAGCTTTTGGCACCAACGCTTTGCTCCTGGTTTAGAAAACAACATGGGCGTCATTGGAATTAAGGCTAAAAGACTAGTGTAATTGTCATATTGGCTGTGGTTAAATTGAAGCCTGCATGTTAATTCTATATTACAGTCGCTATGGTTGCCAGTTCCATTGTGTCCAATAGGGGATTAGTGAGGAACAATATGGTGTCTGATGATACAACATGAGTCCATATTTAAAAGGGAAAATAGACCTCCAGTGAGAAATAACTTGTCATAGAGAATTAAAGCCGACTATTCTCTGCCGTTCCCAACTGCAGGCAGAATTTCTATTGCATAGCATTTCATTAGAACGGTGGTGCAGTGAGACAATTTAGGAACAGCAGATACTGCCGGTACAGTATGTTGTCATATAGTTTAGTCAGTTGTTTTGTAGTTTTTTTTTTTCTTCTTCTTCGTCCTTTGTGTTGTTTTCTCTCACACTCCATTCTGCTGACTGGCTTCTGTTTCATTAATGATCCCGTGTGGGAATTGCATAAGCCAAAAATAAGAGGAAAATTTAATGAAATATTAATAGCAAATAGCATAAAGAGCATTAAATTCTGCACTTCTGAGAGAACTGACCTCCCTGCTCTCTCATCATGAAGAAAATGTAAAAACATGTATACAGGCTGATGAACGAGTTTAATAGAAGGCCTACAGTTCCTGTAGTTAATCATAGTTTTGTCTGTGGGTTACAACTATAGTGAACTTCAATGAAGCAAACTGGACCATTCTGTTTGGCAGTTTTCCTGAAAAAATGTTGTAGACATATGAAAAATGATGTGAACAGACTATGGTCAGTTCAACATGTTAATGAAAATATGGGAGTTATACTGAGTTGTCATGAAGCCCATAATGATGAAATGAAACTACCGTATGCTCTCAGTTGACAGCACATATTAACTAATATAAAGATGTATGCCTAAAGAAAAGAACTATTACTGTTTCAAACATATTAGCTATTAATTCTCATTTTCTGGCTTGTTAAGCCTCAGTCTCATAACACTGCAAATATATATATATATATATTTTTTCCCTTTTTTGTTTGCCAAGGGAAACTGTAGTGTTGATGGTGTATCTGAGCTCTGAGTTGAAACTGACATGTGTAAGCCTTTTTTTTGTCATTCCATTCACCCTCTTCTTGGCTAAACTGCTGCATTTGTTTTTCAAAGTGAATTGAGAAGATTGCAAGCCAATGGACTTCTTGGGCTAAGCCACAGCTGTTGTACCTTTTGACTCAGCCATATTGATTTTAGCGATCCCGATGTTGACCCCCTTTCTGCTTGAATGAGGCAAAAATTTTAGAGCAGACAGATATGAAGGCCAGACATCTTGGGAGCAGCTGTCTTGAATTTCTTGTGGAGAAATAATGACTGTACTGTATCACAAGCCTCTGATATGGAAAATGAAAAATGATATGAAAATATCTCCCATGGAAAATGAAAAAAAATATATTATTAAATTATTTAAAAAACAAGGCCCAGGAGGAATGAAGTTGATTAGTGCAAAAAAAAAGAAAAATCCCAACTTCCAGGGCCTCTTTATTTAACATAAAACTTGTGATATAATTTGCAAAAAGCGCTGTAATTACACAAAGATCAAATGGAGAGACTGGCGCTAATGCTAATAGCTACTCTATGGCCTGGGCTCTGAGAGGGATGGAGGAAGAGATTCCATTAATAATGCATCTAGTGTCATCATTAAGAAACCCAATGATTAAAACATATCTCCCAGCTTCAAACGCTCCTTTGCCTTTTCAAAAAGCCATCCCTTACAGAAGAGCTCCATCGCAACAGAGACAGCATCCACGAAAACAGCATTAAAAAAGGGAGGAAAAGAGAAACATGGCTGCCCAAAAATAAGTGTCAGCACAAACTTCCAAACAGGGAACTGCTGTGGAACGAGGACGGGCTTCCTGAGCGGGGATGCTTCGATTACGAGTGACTGGTTATACAAGCACGACCTGTTTTTCTATGTGTGAGCCGCAGCTGTATAGCAGAGCTCATAGAAGACATTCCTGGAGTATCATAGAGACATCCTGTTGTGTAACCTTGTGATGTGCATTATTTGAAATTCATCTCACAGTTGCACAGCTCCTCCCAGATTCTGTGAGTATGATCACAGAGCGAGCCCTTTCTCAACTAACATGTTTTCAGTTCCGCCACTGGGAGTAAGTCGCGCATGGTTTTGCAATATCTCACAGCTAATAGTGGTTAAATAGTATGGGTTCTTTACCCCAGCAGGTCATGATCCTTATACCTCAGCCTCTCTTTATGGTTTCCCAGAATTCCAGGTAATTCTGTGATGCTAATAAATATTGTAGAGGGGAGACTCTTCTAGAATTATCCTTCTACTCCTTGCTCACTCAAAGGTTGCAGTAAAAAAATGCAGTAAAAAAATGGTTCTGTTACAGTGTGCTGTCTTCACTCACGGGTTAAGCTCGGTTGGAGCTGGTGCATTCTGTCCTGCTGAGGTAACACCGTGCCTGGTTGGGTAACTAATGAGATGCTTAGAAAGCAAGGCTCAGAATGCACAGAACACAATAAGCACCAGTAAATGTCTTATACAGAACACGAGTAATGGGCAGCTGAAGTCATCAACACGCATATGTAAACCACCCTTCATGTGTTGATGTAATAACAGAGTGAAATGCAGGTCTTTGTTGTTTCTGGAGCCGCCCCTCCCTGGGATTGGTAATGGCAGCTGTAAAGACTACACACTGCTGGTGAATTGCACAGAGGGAGCAGAAGATATACTTGGCGTCGAGCAGTGCACCCTCAGATTCGGTATTCACGCTGCATGGTGCCCTGCCAGCGGTGCTTTGGCTCAAAGCCCTTGATAGATGGGCCTCTGGGTATTAAGATTTGTCTCCATTAGCGGCTAAATGCCTCTGGAAGCAGCCGTAAAGGTGCGGTAATGGAGTCATGGGAGGCCCCAGGGAGACACCCACAAGGATCATGTGTGGTCTGTGATAGGGGAGGGAACCACAGCGCGAGCCCAAGGCCCCGCCTCCTCCCCGTCTGCTGTTTCATGACAACTCCTCCTGAGCAGGGTGAACTCTGCCCCCATCCCAGGCCAGTACATGCTTTTAATTACAGGAAGCGCTCCTCAAGTGGTCTTTTCTCACCATCCTGCTCGGCTCCTCGGAGGAAAGAAAAAAGTGAGCCACGATCTGTCGAATGGTGTCAGAGAGGGGATACGTGAAACTGGAGCGCGATGTTCATGCACCAACTCAGCTGCTGAATTATTCACCAAAGCTGGCAATTGGGAGCTCCCCGAGCCACCGTAACTGGGCTAGCCAGAGGATCAGATCAAACCGGGCAGGGCTGTTTCACATGATCGCTCCACTGTACTGTACCTCCCCAGGTCGGCAGTGGACTCTGTAACCCCAAAGCCCAAAATCCAATTTAATGGGCTATGGTAAGCACTTTTAGTTGCCAGAGATCCCTGTAGAAAATTATTAAAAAAAAAAAAAAAAAAAAAAGGAAACTATTTTCTCATTAAAAGTTAATGTGGAAGGAATTTCAATGTCAATTAATAATCAAAACAGTCTTTTTTTTCCCCATTCTATCCCCATTTACATCTGGGTTCATTTCTGTGAGCTTAAACCAGGCCATTTCTCATAACGCGTACATAGCTCTGAGGATTCTCTGAGGCGTTCTAAACGAGTCAGCAATGGGCTCTGCCTCTGTGACCTCTATGGAGCAGCCCCAGCAACAATGCACCGTATCTTGCAATATTAGGGGAGACATTGAAAAAGGCCCCAGCTTGCATATTCAGTTTGTACCCTGCTTTATTTCGCTACAGGGTGCAAATTACCGGCCTGACATTGTGAATACGCAAGTCGCCACGCTCATTTGAGCAATGGTCCAGTGAATTTTGAATTTAACTCCATGCTCGTGGGCTTCCCGGACCCACCTGAGATTGATGAGCCGAACGCTGCATGCTAAGACCCCTTGTGACCGTAACTACCTCCAAACTCTCCGCGAGTTCACCTCCACATGCTTCACATCAGGCCTGTCTTGAGACGCACCCGTAATGATATGTCTTGTAGCGACAACAGCAACTGGAGGGAAAGGAAATTCCGAGTCGTTGCACCCCCTCCGCGGGACCCCTGTCTCCATTCGCCTGTAATCCAGGCCCATTTCATCCCCCCGATTTTGACGCTGGAGGTGTTAATGAAACACTAAAGAGGGCCAAGCCAATTATTTCTGTTCCCACTGATCCCAGGCATCTCATTTCTGAAGTGTCAGTGAGGGGAGAGGGGGAATGTGATGGAATAATTAGGTTTTTGAGGCTGTGGCTGAAGCCGTAGCTGAATAGGTGTTGCATGGAGTGGTTACGGGACAGCAGGCCTTAGCACTAACCCCAAGGGGTGCTTGAAGGACACTAAGGGGTCCCCTGAACAATCATCGTAAAAATTGCTCTGCAAATGCAATACGTTTTATAATATATCCAACCTGTCAATTATAAGTTGACAATGCTATTGTACCTTGCCTTCCGAGTGATCAAACCATGGGCAGAATGAAAAGAACGAGAGCTACAATTTTCCTCCAAGTTCATTTCATGACTGCAGAAGCATTCAATACAGCAGTGTTGTATGTTTGTGAGTGAACATACTTGCTATATATCTGTTCATGGACATGTGATTTCATACACATTTGTTTCACTTTCCTAACTCTGCTACAGGTGCTCCCCCAGTGATGTGAATTTGATTGATTATCAGAGATGCCTCAATACATTTGCATTCCAGTTGAGACAAATTTCACCTCACAAATGGTATTACTGTTGAAATGTAGCGCTGGGGCCCTCATATTTAGAACATATATGCATTAGTTTACAGTCAACATCTGGATATGAATATATTTACATACATTTGCATATGCAATGAACAGTGAGATACCAAGAGATAAAAAGGGGCTTCTTTTTGGGGGGGCTCTGACTTGAGAGAGCAGCCACAGAGACAGTAGTGTTCCACTCTTACTAAAGTGACCTACTCATGGACGGAAAGACTGACTGACTGACTGACTGACTGACTGACTGAGTGGCTCCCACTGTTATGCTGTTTAACCTTAGCAATGTTATAAGCTGACCATCCACAAAGTGGACATGCTGTCAGCTTAAGTCACCTTATGGCTGCAAGGTGGTCCTCTGAATGAGAGCTTGCAGCAAGACGGGTTCCCTACTTCATGCAGCGTGTCCTGGGTCTGTGTTTGTATCTTAATCTGTAGCAGTGCCTTTGAGTCACAAATAACGTTCTGTCAATGCCTCTGTGTTTTCGCAGTTCCTCTGCAGCTGTACAATCCTGAAAATCGCGTGTTAGCCAGACACGATTTGGAACATTGCTTGATTAGATTACCTGCCGCTTGACGTCAGCTGCCCTTGTTTGGAAATGAGGTCCGAGTGGGCCGAACAGTGGACCCATATCCAAGTAACGTTGAGGCATTGAACATTGTGGGTGCAGTCATTTTGAGCCTCATGTGTTGAGATGCAGTCTCCTCTACAGCAGCCCATCTCCCTCAATGGCTTAATAATTAATGTATTTATTTTCGTGGTGTGGGCCCCAGAGAGCTGGCACAGCACTGAATGCATGCAAAGGTAATGGAACATGAAAAGCCTGCTCTGTTCAACAGCAGCCCTATGGAGGATTGCAGTCACACAGGTGGATATTAAACAGATGCCTGAACAGGCGAAACGTGTGGCGCCTTTCTCCAGCCACCCCTGCTCCATTCCGTCCGTTCTTTCCAGGGTCCTCGATCACAGTGTCCTATTCCAGCTCTGGGGATACTTGGTCAAATTACCGGGGGGTACCCTGATCAGAGTCATGGTCGATTGTGTTACAGTTAAGTAAATCCACGCAACTCATTGATATTCAGTTAACATATCGAATAATGCCCACAGTGTTCAATGAGGACTTTTTTCAATTTATAATTGGACTTCCAATTCATCTAATGAACTGACTTATCCGAAGTGATCTGGAAACACTGATGCCAATGTCATTTGGATCGCTTTTCGATATATTGAGAGGTGAGAGATGGGATAAGACCTGCATACCCAAAAGAGCGATACCCACTGGGAGGAGCAGAGCAATAGGGCAGGCCAGACCTGTCCCTCCTGGACCCTCTGTGACCACACGCAGGCCCTTCCCACCGGCACTGCGGTGGCTGTAAGGCGGGATAATTGGTATTCATATGGGTCCTGTGTTCGCTCAGTGTTGTTTTGTCCTTTGAGCCAGTTCAGGAGGAAAAGGTTCGTTAAAATGCTGCTAGAAACCAGTCAAACATGAGAGCTAATAAGGAACGGGTGCTTCCAAAGCACCAGCGGAATGTGCTTTTTTGCTCCGTTTTCATTTACTCTGCTTATTTATTTCGCCTGTTCCTGCTCTGAGTGGATTGCAGTGCGTCACCTCGCCAGTACACAGCGGCAGGAGAGTGACAGAGGGGCTTCTGGGAGCGCGAATATGCTGCATAAATGCACCACCGTGGCAGTGTCTTCAAGGCCATACGAGCGTGTAGCCCCACCCAAACCACTGAAGGGGCAGAGGATGACCACATGTTATCCGTATTACTGATAACACACACTATTACGGGCTTTGGATTTACACCATTCACACTTCCTCAGTTACTTTTACACCACTGTGCTCTTTGTTTCAGCCGCTCTGAAACACATTTGACTTGGTCACAGAGGGGCATGTCTTCAAACTGCTCTCATCACCGTGCCCTTTCTCTCTTCCCAAAGGTTTATGGTGAATCACTGCCATCCTCTGCTCCTTTATCTGTTGTAGATACAGTGAAAATGTCAAGTAAAAGTAAAAGGCGAGTGCAGCTGTTCCATCATTTTCTTCTCATGAATAGGAATGCTTTGTCTCAAAAACGGCAATAAAACATTACATGAAAAAATATAATACATCTAATGGCCCACAATAGTGCTCTGGCTAGAGGGAAAGTCAAGCTGGGTTTTGTTTAATATTGGAATATTATCAGAAATTATGCCATGTCTCTTTTCACTCATCTCTCTTTCTCTCAAAATCTCTCACTCACTCACTCACTCATTCGCTCTCTCTCTCTCTCTCTCTCTGTTTTGCCCCTCTGTCTCTTCCCTCTTCCCACCTTCCCTTTTTCCCACTGATCCTCCCTCTGCTATCATAGCCTCTATTGCAGCCATAAGGTACAAATTAATATGGGTTTGGTTTAAAATGAAGAAAGATATATCCCCTTTCCCTCCCCCTCCCTTTACGGCCTCATTTCTCCCACTGATACTCTGCGTTCCTACTGATTCCATAATCCTGTAATCCAGGCCATTTTTCATAAAGATTCCGCACAAACAATCGCACGGGAGATGCAGAATTCAATCAAGCAGCTTTAAACGCAATTACCGTAATCAAGGGGAAGCCACCGAGCGGGGGGCACCACCCCCTTGCTGTCTGCACTCCTCAGCCCCTCTCCCATTGGCTATAGGAAACAATAACTCTGCTGTACGGCACAGAGAACAGTCAGAACGGTCACAAGACAAAGGGAATGTTCTTTTTCTCCAGTAGAGCGAGCATTCAGCATGACCTCCAATTTGTACGTCACAGATCACTTAATAGTTATTGCCATTAGTCGCTTTCAATCTGTCCTAATTATTCTTAAATTCATAATTTCCATTGTGCATTATGTGCTGATATAGAGAACGTTCAACTGTGAGTGTTTTGACTCTGAGTAGGCCTATTATGCAGTATAATTTTCATCTCACAAATGCAGGCCTTTTTGTCACCTGTAGTATAATTATAAGGCCTCTGGTTTTATATATATATAGTGGCACCGGGAGAGGTGGAGGGAGGAGCAAGCTCCTCAACTCCTCCCATTGTACTGCTTTCAGTCCCCTGGTTCCTCCCTCAGCCTGGAGAGTTAACTGGAGCTGCAACAGCGGAGGCCCCACTAACAGGCAGGCTCACCTGCCAGTGATTTCTAATCAACTCAGCTGTGAGCACTTGCCTTCAATTAGGTCATTTATTTAAGCACAGCCTAAAAGGCTGAACGGGTTCTTTTTTGGTTTTGTGTTTTGATGTTTCCTGGATGGCTGTACTATTTTGAGTTTAATCCTATTTTCTGTTAATTATAGTTGTTGTGTTTCTTTTTCCCCCAAAATGGGTTAATAAATGGCCTTTGGCCCTTTTTATTGAATGTTTGGTTGTATTTTCCTTCCACTCGCTATCCAGCACAGTGGCACACCTGCTGCTGTGTCACTATATACAGTATATATAAATACTTGATAGTTTGTTTTTCTTCATTTTTTATCATTCAAATGATATCATTTTATCATTGGTGGAATTGTTTTCATATTATTTTATTGTTGTTATTATTATTAGTCGCAGGAGTAGTGTTGATCTCACCAGGAACAGCTGATCGCCCTACCCATCCGTCTACCCAGTGTCTCCCGAGCTCAAGCGTCTGCCGCGACCCATCAGGAGCATATTCACGCGTCTCCTCTCCTCTCTGTCCTCCCGTCCCCTCGCCCTGTGTAGCTCCCGTGCTCAGCCGTGCTACCTCTCCGCTCACAATGGCCTGTGCTCATCAGGCCAGAAACCCTTTTCTCCCCGTCCTGCCACTCGTAAAGTATTTTATGTTAGTCGAATTAATGCAGTTGTTCTTTCCAGGTCACTAGTCAAATACATAAAATTGCAATTACATTTGAATGGAGAGTGGCTGTATTTTATTCCCTGAGCGTTAAGGACATGAAAAACTACCCTCTTCCAATAGATTTATGTAGGCAGCTTTTTTTAACTCTTGACCTTGTGTAAGATATAAATGGGGGAACGTGAGACGCATTAACTGTCTGGTTACCACAGGACTGTCCCTGTCATTGTAATTTCGCTGATTTGACTCAAGGGGATCGTATGAACAGAGTCTTTCTCTGTAGTGGTTTTGTTATTTTATATGATTAATCGATATTTCTGAGCACACTATTTGAAAAAGATTCTGAAACTTTGGAGAGGTTTTCAACAGGGCATGGTCTGCTCAGAGCTCTGACTGTTGTGACTTAACGAGAATATTTTCAGTAGTTTGCATTACCACGTAAAATAAATCTAATCTCCTTCCCATATATTCAGCATTTAGTCATACCACCATGTAGACCATTCATATCGAATGGCGGAAACTAAGCAGGACTGAACAAGGAATCTGTAAGAAAAACCTGACTTCTTTGCATTGGTTTAATAGCAGATAGCAAACTGTAAAGCCAGAGCCTCATTGCAGGAAAGGGACACTGTGATCCAGGAGGTGCCCAGATTCCCTGTGCTCATTAACAGGCATTGGATCTCATTGGAGGGAGTGTGTAGGCGCTTCAACCTGATTGGCTAGTTAAATGACTTTTAATTCTCAGCACAAATTCTTGATTACATTAAAAAGCAGAATACCAGCCTGTTTTGTATCCAGTTTAAAACCTTTCTGCAGTTACCGTAGGATGTAAGCACTGTTTTACATGCACTCCCTTCACTAAAGCTTAGAAAGGAGAGGGTGGGACATTACGTTTGTTTCCTCAGTACTGTTACTGCCCAGTAAGCATAAATTCCCCAGCATAGCTTTATAAAACAAATTAGCTCAGTGAGAAATCAGATTGTGTCTTAAATGAGCTGGGGACAAATAGTCCTATTTTAGATGCAGTGTGTAGTGTTTTATATTTAATGTATATGTATGGAACACCACACGCATATCACCATATATGATCACTCGGTGATATTTGCATGGCATTCTAGGTATGCTTTATCCATGTGCAGTGTGACAGTGTTGCCTCCATATTTGTCTGTTGTGTGTGTACAGTAGCTGATCTCCCACAGATTGCTGAAAGACAAGGCACAAGACTCACAGACTTTTGACTGTCGAGTGCATGTTTCTCTGACTGAGTATCCCCTGAATCGTATGCCTTGGTTCTGATTCTGACTGATTGTATTGATTTAAATTGTAGAATTCACATTATTGAATGTGAGTGCATTGTCTTCAGTTACATTGGTGACAGTGTATGGTTCTGGCTGCTTATTGCTTCCCATGTAAGGGGATTTTAATTTCACATATTTTCCAATGGAAAGCACCAAAAAACAGCAAGTTAAAATCACTGGCCTGTAATGTAGTGTGAAAAGGGCCTGCTCTCCACCTCCTCCATGGAGGACTGACTCTCTCTCCCGGGCTGGCTACTACTGGAGCGGCAATGACGAATTTGAGCTTCAGGACCAGAGTTTGACGCAGGCGCCAGCTCAGGGGCTCTGAGTCCAGCTCCCATGAACTCTGTGGCCCGCGAGGCCCAGCTGATAAGCGGTAATGACAGATTGTTTCAGGTGGAGGATAATTGTGTTTGGGGAGCCTTGCTGTGGAAATGCAGGAACGGGGAACCCAACGGTCTCAGAAGACAGGTGAGAAGAATGCAATTAAACCGAGCGAATCAACAGCTGGGGCCACTGAACTGCGAACGTGGGAGTTGGATTATTATGGTTCGTATATCATTCAGAGTGCTACGAGAAGAGCGGTGAGATTGCATTAGGTTATCGGCGGTCATATTCGCATCATTGCGGCACACAGTCTCTGGGTTGCAGAAGCAAATGCACATTTGTTTAATTTTTTGCAACTAACCGCTGCCATGTTTTTTTTTTTTTTTTTTTTTTTGGGGGGTCAGGGGAGAGAGACGTTGTTTCCTTGGCAACACACTCTGAAAGACCTGGATATGCTGTATGATGCCTCAGAGTGATTGATGGAAGAGGAGAACGGCGATATATAAGGAAGTCCCTGGTACTGAGCCCGGATTAAGCCTCATCATTCATGCTCCTCTGGAGGCTCTTGTGCGTGGGCCGCTGCGGCAGGAAGTTTTACTAGCATGCCGCTGCCAGTGCTGCCCACCCTACGGCCACCTGTGCCACCGTCCTGTCCTCTCTGTCACCGCCACCGATATCGTTTGGAACCAGGACAGGGGGGCTGTGGTGACTGGTGAGAGCTTTAAAACCATTTGAATCAGTTTTCCAATCACTGATCCTACTAAATTACCTCAAAAGTGTCAAGCGCATATGCGCCGATGAGTGGCATAGTACCATTAGGAATGAGCACATGTTTGATACGTTACCTTTTTGAAAACCAATGTGAGGAAGCACTATTACGACAAAGGTTATGTAAGAGTGCGGCACAATCCCCAGCTTTTTCAACATTGTCAACTTCTGCTTTAAATTAAAACATGTTTGATCTGGAATTTCATTGGTACATTTAAATTTTATGTAGCTGCTTTGTCATGACATTTGGGGGCAGTGACTTCAGTCCTGCTGGAAAACGCCGTTGGGGGGTCTGCCTCAGATCTTCAGCAGCATTTGACTGAAGTCATTACTCAGATAGAAAGTCCACTCTCCCTCTCTCCAAGGGCTGAATCAGTCAGCGGGGAAACAAAAAAAAACATAAAGCCTGCAGGACCAGATCTATCATTCCCCATAGTCTAAACCCTCACATTCATGTGGCATAACAACATGGAAAACTGCTCAAACACTGATCCCAGATAAAGCAGAGGAGGGCTGTGCAGCTCGCCCATTCAGCAAATCACACCATTACTCACACTCAGAAAAGTGTGCTTTCCTTACACTAAAGGACGTCAGCCTCTTAGGACTGGAAAAGGAATTGAATCGTTTCCCCTTCTTCATCCCTTGCTTTGCCGCAGTTCCAGAATTTTCCACTGAGCCTCTGTGCCCGATTGCGCCTTACCGTGGAGGCATTGGAATTCTACTCGTAACTCTCTCATCTCACTCAGCGCTTACGAATCCCCCTACTCATTTAGTGAAGCGTATTAGAGCCTACATTTGTCAAGTGGCTCATATCCTCATTTTTGTTTTGCCTCATATTGTCTAATTAATATTTTGTAAGGTAGATTGTTCAGGGAATTCTTAACTGTGGTGATATACAGCATGGCTGTTAAGAGGTGATTTAAGCTACCTGTGGAAGATAAGACCCAAAGTGAATTTCCAAAGCAGGTTTCTTGCTGTGTGTCTATTTGAGCGTGCATGTGTATGCGCACATATGTGTGTGTTGTGTCTATGTGAGTGTGTGCGCACATGAGTGTGTGTGTGCATGTGTGTATGTGTGTTTGTATGTACATGTGTGTCTGTGTGTGTGTGTAGTCATGCACATGCAGTGACTGTAGGTCTGCTTCTCCTTCATGTGAACAAAATCACCCGCTAATAACCCTAACAAATAATGATGTCATATTTTCACACTGTCCATCAAAAAGGAAGATTTAAAAGGCTTGAATGTAATAAAATGTGAAAAACTGAGTATGGTTACAGTACAGACTGAGCTCTGACTCTGAGACAGACATAGTTATAGAGTGCAGAACCACTGGGCTGAACTGGAGTCAGTTCACAGCTTACATCGCCCTCCCTGCACCTGCAGCAAGCAGGTGTGTGTGTGTGTGTGTATTTAAAGCCTTTATCATGTTCACTAAGGCCCTCACAAGCAGGGTAACCAACCATGCAAAGCGCTGATATTTAAGATCTCAGTGCTCAGCAGGTCGCTCCTCGCTGGAGTGAGAAATTACTGTGTGTGTGTGTGTGTGTGTGTGTGTGTGTAGGTGGAATTTTCTGCATGTGAGAATGGTAGAGACAGAGAAAAAGAGGGAGTTTAATTGAAAGAGCATGAAACACTGGATACAAACAGGCATAGACAGAGGGAGAGAAAACAGAAGAGAGAAAGGGAGAGAGAGAGAGAAAAAAAGAGAGAGAGAAAGAGAGCAAAAACAATCCCTTTTCCACCTGATCCCTACATACTCTGGTATTTGATCATCTAGGGCAGTGTTTGGGGTGTTCTGGCTATTTCACAGCAATGTTTCCTAAAGTTGAAACTGAAAAATACAATAAAAGGTATTTAATAGGATCTGTGGGGCTGAGTGACTGGTAGAGGTGGAAGAGTTTATCACCATTGGCTGGTTTAATGGCAGTGCCTCATTATGGCATTATTTTAATGGCATCATTGCCCCACACCTTCCCCTTCCTCCTTCAGGCCTTGACAGTACCATGGCAGGCTCCCGTATAATGGCTAGCTTTTGCCACATAACCACATAACGACAAGCAAGATATATACAGAGCCCTTATCACAGGAAAATCAAACCCTAATCTTGAGGGACCGATTTCTGCACAATTTTGTGGTTCCTATGGATTTAGGTCCTGGAATCAAGAGTGTGGGCAGCAAGGAACGAGCCAATCAGTGACTTAAATGATTGATGGTGCACCCTGGTACCCATCAGAGCAGCTTTGGGTAGCATGGGTAGGATGGAAGTGGGTCAGGGTGCCAGTGTGGCTGCTGCTCAGCTCCGGCTCCCAGCATGCCTTGCGCATGGTGGTTTGTGTGGGAGGAAGTAGAAGATGGCACATACGGACCTAGCAGACAGACACCTGCTGGCACGTAGGAGGAGAGATTTCTCTCCCGCGCCTCTCCCGTTCCCTCGGTGTCACTCTTTCACACGACAAAAGTGTGATGGAGTATTGTTCTCTTCCCCCTCCATTTGTTTTGCTGTTAACAACTCTTTTGTTCAAGGAAATTGCATTTTTTATCTTTTTTTTTTAGTTTTTCTTGTAATTTTCGGAAATAAGACTTTTTTTTCACAAATTAGTTCTATTTGTACACGCTTTGTAATTCTGTGGTGAGAAAATATGGTCCTCTTACATCCTAACTCTTATGCTGTCCTGTCAGTTTGGAAGACAGAAGGATGGTGTGTGTGTGTGTGTGTGTGTGTGTGTGCATGTGTGTGTGCATGCACGTTTGCATGTGTGTGCATGCATGCATGTGTGTGCGTGCATGTTTGTGTGCGTGCGTGTGTGCATGCATGTGTTGTGTGTGTGTGTGTGTGTGTGTGTGTGTGTGTGTTTGTGCATGTGCTGGGGTTGGGGTTCACATTATAACAGAATGGAGGTATTGACTGGGTATCTCTGTGGCCGTATAATCGTTTTTCCATTAGTGTGGGAGCTCTAAGCCTTTAGAAATCCTCAGACCATCTAGCCAGTCACTTGGGTTCAGTCCATAGAGCACCCTGGAACTACTCATTAGTATATTCCGCTTGGGCAGTGCTGCTCCATGTGACATAAGTTCTATTCAATTCAGTTTCCTCAACTCAGAGGCACAAACCTATTGTGCAACTAAAACTTAGTTTTGTGACCATCATGGACTCTCATATCACTACTCTGTGCGATTATAATTGGGCCTGGCATGTATGACTGTCTAAGAGATTGGGGGAAGGTTGGAGGGAGGTTCTGGGAAAGAGAGATTGCATGTTAACGTAAAATATGAGACCAATTAAATGCTGTCCCTCAATGAGATAGTAAAAAAATTATATATTTTTTGAGAATGAAACATTTACAGGCGGTTGTTATGTTTTTACATTTTTTTTGTTCATATCTCCAACTGGCTATTTTGGAATAACCTAAGTTAAAGAATGAACAGGTACAAAACATTGTACTGTATTGTACTGTTACTGTACAGGGTTTACCTTCACTTACAAGGAATGTGATTCTGTGTGATTTGGTAGTTTGTGTGCTGTATCTGGGTTGTATGTGTGTGTGTGTGTGTGTGTGTGTGTGTGTGTGTGTGTGTGTGTGTGTGTGTGTGTGTGTGTGTGTGAGTGGTGTGTGTTTGCATCTGTTTGCATTTGTTTCTCTTGCGCTATATTGTATACAGAATACATTGAATCATATTTTTGCCTGAGACATAACTTGGACACATTTAGGAATAAAAATGAGGATATTGAGTAGCAAATTGTACTTGGCATTTGGACTGCGGGGCACTAAATTTCCATCATCATTCTCTCTTCATGTTTTTCCATTTCCAATTTATTGTACTGTTTTTGAAAAAAAAAAAAAAAAAAAATAGCTACAATGCTTTATTAAAGGAAGGAGATAAAATACCACAGCCTTTTGTATTTGCATTAGCATAACACAGCATAAATAAATGTTAAATCCACAAAAAAAGAGCACTAACAGCAAAATGATGAAAGCATTGTGATTATAACGATTTTGCTGTCTTGATGAAAGGGGGGTAAAATCATTACTACTGAAAGGCTTTTTTTATTTTTGCCATCACTGGTCATTTGGCACAGTTGTCTGTACCTTGAGAGGAGGCTTTAAAGGCCAGGCTGTTGGTGTTCTCCCAGGGCTGCTCAGTGCTCAGAGTGTGGTCTGCTCTGAAAGGCCTCCACTCCTCATCGCCCACGTCCTGCAAGCTTAGCCCTTTCGCTAGCCTTTGTCAGTGCCTCAGTAACACTTGCCTGGCCCTGGTCCGGCCGAACAAAAGCACTGTCGTTCGGCGTCCTTGGTGTACAATAGTTCAAAACATATTTGACTCAGCGTGCCTAGAGGCCTATGACCCAGGGGTTTACAGCTCCTCTGCTGGAGCCGTGGTGCGCACCCTGGGTTTTAGTGCAACACTGGCGAATGAGTATTAAAACTTGTTTTCAAGGTGTAACTTGGATTTTGGTTGAGAGGGAATAAAAAAAGCCCCACAAACTGCTGGCCTTCCAGATTTTAAGTTCTGCACTGCTTGAGAAAAGAGCATGTAAGACATGATCTTATTGGTCACTCTCTGAGCTCTCAGTAATGTTGCACTGCCATTGGTCTGTCCCTCATCTAAACCTTCTCATTGGGCGGTTTTAAGTACAGTAAGGTGTTTGGTCATTGTCTTTCCTGGGCTATATGGAGAGATTGAATCGTTAGGGAGCCTCACTTCACATCCCCTCATGTCTGTGTTTATAAAGGTTTATAGCATTCCTTCCCACATCATTAATGAAGTCCCTAGCTTAAAAATCACATGACTTCTGAGAAGGTATTTGATGGGCTAGTCAAAAGGATGCGTGTGACTACTTCTGTTTTAGAAATTGTGCATTTCCTTCAGTCATGTGAACGTACAGGAAGAGAACATCATCTGTCACTCTTCATAGACACTCCTGTGAATAATCTGAGGCGGTAAACCTAATGACAGGTCTCCTGACACACGCATTTACAAAATCCATTTAAATTGCTATCTGGGACATGGCTTTGTGTTACATAGCACTTTGCTCATCAAGTGCAATTGTGTGCATTTCAGCAGCTGAACCGTTAAGCTTACGAAACCTTTGCAACAACTACCCCCGACCCTACCACGCCCCCTCCCCCCCCTTTCTCCAGTGCTACGACGAGGCGTTTTATGGTCACACTGAGCTGCTCCCGTAATTCATTTCAGAAAAGCAAAGTGGCACAAGGGCGATGAGCAGCAGAGCCAAAGCTCCGTACGATGTGCCAGGAGAAGATCGAAAACAAGTTGGAACACATGAGGGGGTGTGGGCGGGGGGGGTCTGGCTTAATGAATGCGGCTGCATCGTCACATCAGTAGAAATTACTGCCCCGGCATAAATGGAAAGTACTGATTCCCTCATTTGTCTTGTGCCGAAGTCTGAGAGCATCTTCTTTGATCACTCCCGTGAGTCCCGGACCGTTTTTCAACATGATGAAGTGTTCTTTGTCTCCCCTCCTGCTTTCGCTGCAGAAGGGAACATCGCCATGACAGCATGAAAGGTGGCTGTGATTTTGAGGATCTGGTGCTGTATGGGGGGTCGTGCAAACGTAGCAGGAAAGTGGAGGCAAGGCAAACTTAATCCACTGCTCTGTCTCTCTCTCAGCAAGTTTCTACACAGTATCTCTCTCAAGGAGTCACCGTAGAGTCTGATCTGAGCAACCCTGCTTGTGTTTTATCAATCACTTGCTCACGTACTGCCAGTGTCATGCCTGGCCTAAAAACTGAATTCTGCTTTTTAGTTACAGCATACAAGGGTAAACATGACCAACCAGTCTGTGAGGACTCTGACTCCACCCCATGCTAGTCACATGATTCTCAGATGCAGGCTTTTTCAATACTCTGCCTAAATCAGAAGTTTGAGTGTGAGATTCGGTTTCCTGGCAGGTACCAGTGAGCTTTCCTGAACGACAAACGTCCTGGGTTAAACCTTCCATGGTGTGTAGCCAAATATGAAATTAGTTTATGAAGGCAGGTCTCCGTGTCCCTAAAGACAGAACAAAGACACAGAGACATGAGCTCCAATCATCCACAGAGCACAATTTAATCATGTCTTTCTGGGACTATTAGCAGCTTATTCTGTCCTGCAGTTATGAATAAGTCTATATCTGCCTTATGTTAGTAATCTGTCTGCAGAGGGAGAGGAATACCCAGCACTGTAAATGTGGGTAATCTGCTATAAGCTCTTATTTTTCACAGGAGTTGGGATTAAATCTGACAAAGCTTTCTGGGAATTGCAGGGTCACAACAGTCCTGTGTGCTCCACTCTCCCCCAAGGAAATAAGTCACTCCAGCGAAGGACAAGATTGATTTCCCCCAAATCCTGTGATCTGGGCTAGACAGCATGAGTCATATTGAGATCCTCTCAGAGATGAAATATTAAATTACTGTGTTGTCAGTGTTATTATGGGCAGGATTGGCATCCTGGATTTTAAAACCAGGAGGTTTTTTTTTTATTGGAAAATTTAATTATTGCCATTATTATTTTATGTTTACATCTGGTGTGTGCGTGAGTGCATGTGGGTGCCGTTCTTTCAAAAACAAAAACAGATTATTGTTGTGAATAAGGACCATAAGGGCTGTTTTTCGTCTGACCTCATTTGTCCATCAGTCAATTTTTTAAGGTTTGACCCGTGGGTCAGTTTTGAGCCGACGCACAGTAAATTAATTTCCCTGTACCTGTTATTGTGGCACACTCATGTCTGAAAGTAGGACAAGGACTGTGGAAATTAGAAGGGGGTGGGGGTGGGGGTGGGGACTTGCGGTCAGTGAGAGAGATTCGCGTTCAGGTGTGGCGTCGTATAGCCCCACTGTCTGGGGCCGTTTCCTGTGCTGTTAAACATGTACCTGAAGACTTTTCAGCTCTCACTATGTTACAATCTGCCATTTATTTGTTTAACAGAGGAACTTCCACTGCCGGTGTTTTTACTTACTGTGCATTTATACCTTAGGTGGATATTTACAGAAGCAAGTCAAGTTAAGCACCAGGCTGTGGGGTACACCTGCCGTTATCCACTTGGGAATCGAACCTGCAGTATAACAATTAGCAATCTCAGCAAAACTCCAAAGAATAGTTATACTGAGCCATACACAGCTGAATATAATGTAATGTAATGTAATGTCATGAAGTAAGATAAACATTCAAATGATTGAGTGAAAAAGAAAGTTTAACAATGATGCTTCAGTGTTTTCAGTGAATTTATTTTTGGCCAGTCCTTACTAAAGTCCTTTTCCTCCTTTGTTGTCTGTTGTGTTACAGAGATCCTGAACGGCGGTGTGTATGTGGACCAGAACAAGTTCCTGTGCCATGCTGACACCATCCACTGGCAGGACATTGTCAAGAACTCCCGCTCTGAGCTGCTGATGGTGCCCACCAATAGCAGCAGTGGATGTGAGTATTGCCAACCAATAGGAGGAGACCAGATAAGATAATTCCATTGTTATGTTGCATGTTATACTTAAGGCCAAACTTGTATAGTTTATCATTTTTAAAAAATATATTTTAAACTTGCAAGCTCTGGGGAAACCAAGCTTTCTGGCATTATACCATATTGCTGCCCTGTGATTTTGTGTTTAGCAGAAAACCATTCAGTATCTATTCCACGTTCTTGCTTTTGGAAAACAAGACTGTTTTTCAGAAGTACCAAAAAAAAAAACAGCCACTCTGCTACTGTTTCCTAACAAAATGTTGGCAGGAGCAGAGAAATGGTGGGCAGCAGAAACGTGCAGGATAAGATGGCGCTGCCCAGTCTGCCTTGTTGTTTGAGGTGCAGCAGATTTTGCACATTTCAGAAGGGAAATGAATTAGGCAGAACACAGTTCTCACTTCACTTTCACACAGTGTGTTCTAGCTGGGCCACCCAAAACTGTGAGGGGTACAAAAGAAAGATGAATGGCTAGAGGCAGCAGCATCCCAAATGTGAGACTCCTTGGTATAATTGACCTTTCCCTGGTCAATAACGCCTGTTAACAACTCTGGGGAACTTACACAAACACACATATACACAATAGTCATTTGTTTGCATACAAGGATACACACATACACATTTTGATGAAAAAAGACTTTTCTAGAATATGGTAGTTGCCATAGTTAACTCATATACATCGTGAATTCCCTTTTACTTAGATGTGGAATAAGTCATTTCCCTCACACTAGTGTATTCTTTTGAATCTGCACAGCAACTGTGGCCAGTGTTCATATAAAGACTGTTTTTTTTTACCCTGTGGCTCTAATCAGCTTATAAATATAAAACTCATAGTCTTGTGGATGTCTCACTCTCTGTGTTTTTAACAACCTGCTGCTGTTCCGGTCTCAACGTGAGAAAGACGTCCTCTTTGGGTGGCCGTAATGCCTTCAGTATTGCTTCTCATGTGTTGGCTCTAAACAGCAGAATCCCGCACACGGGACTCCCTTTATCTGTAGTAACACAGTCAGGGAGAGAGTCCCGTAATGTGTTTTATTCTGTCTCAGTAATGCTCGAAGGCTTTGATCTGACTCCTCACTCTCCGCTCGGAGACATAAAGGCTTGCGCAGATTATCTTACTCAACTCCGGATGTACCTCGGTGGAGTTTTTTGTTCTCAATCCAATTAAGGGCCGTTCTTCTTTGGGCCACATGTCCCCGCTGCTCCCATCTACACCAGCTTCTCCTCTGCGTGGTGCTTTCTGGAGCCGTTTCTTTCTTGCTCCTTCAAGTTCTGGCTTTGTTTCTCCAATGGGAAACGAGCAGGACTTCCTGTCAGAGAATTTGTATTGGTTTATTTGATAGGGATGTTGAAACGTGTGCAGGTATGCTTTTTTTTAATACGCTTTCCTCAAATTTCAAATGATCAAGATAGAGGGCTATCAGGAGATTAATCCTGCTGAAGTACTGTTCCGGTGTGCAGGTGGACCATGTGGTCTGGTATTGAATTTAAACCTTGCCAGTGTTGATTATAACTGGCAGCCCCACCAGCCAATGCCTGACAGTCTGTAGAATCATGCAGGGAAGGAGGAATGTAATTGGCTGTGTCTCAGGGCTCTCCAGTGACCCCAGTTGGTCCGCCAGGTACCTGCAATCACCTGACTCATGTCCGTGTAAGATCAACTTGTACACTTTGGTGTGGAAAGAAGTCACGGCAGTGTCCGAAAGATAATAGGAAAACACTGGATGCTTTTCTGTGTTCTTCCAAATTGGCGCAATGAGCACGAGTCATGAATCCCATTAAGCCAAACTGTGAGAAAAGGGAGGAAAACCATAAAAAAATCCTCCCTGCGTAAAGTATTTCAGTTTGAAAGTCTTTTGGCCAAGGTCAATGGTAATCAGTATCGGGGGTTGTCAGGCTTCAAACATAATGGCATGGTTACGGCCTCGACGACAAGCTGGCAGTGTGGCCAGCAGCAATTAAAGCTCGCTCAGGCTGACAGAACAGCACAGAGCAGGACGTCCAAAGATCGCACCCACTCCACCCCCAGAGCTCCCCTCCTGTCTCCTCTGAGCTTACACCACTCCAGAATATCTCTCACTACCAACAACGTTTTCTTAAACCCATAATGCGCTATAAATTTGACGGGAACAATAATGCACTATACATCGACTCTCAATCAGCTGACTTACAGCTCCCTCTCAAAGTAATCAGCTGTCTTGCCTCAGGAAGCATGGGGTGGAGCGTTAGAGACATGCCGAGTAGTGAAATCCCTAATCTTTTCGCCCCAATCACATTCATCACCTGCATGGTGTTAGAGTGCGCGTCATTCGCCGTGGATGAGACTCAGAGAGCTGTGAAGATCACTCTTTGACCTTTGCCTTTCATGGGCCAGATGGCTGGTGCACATCCTAATCTCGCTACGGTTTGACTCTCGCATTGCATCTCTAATTCCCGACACGCTTAGGTTATTGTACATTCTAGCTCATCCCCCAATCCTCCCCTCACCCCCACCATCACCACCACCGCCCCCGCCTCCTATACCCCCATATTTCCATCATCCTGCTGGAAGGATGGGTCTTGTTGAAACACTGCCGGCGCTAATAAGCACTGACCAAAGACTGTTTGCTCTTCATCTCCTCCATCACCCCAGTGCGTGTCCAGCTATAGTAATGAATGAATGATATGTAGAGAAAAAATTTTAGGTTTTCTGTGTAAGTTGCCTGAGCTCAGTAAATAATTTAATAAGAAGGGATGTCTGTATCTCCCTTTCCTTCACTCACGGGGCCAGCAGGATAGGCCGGTGCCGGTGAGGAGGAGGAGGAGGAGGAGGAGTAGGAGGAAGAGGGGGAGTGGAGGTTAGATGTAGAGGCATGCCAAGATGGAGTCAGGCTTTAACATAATTACTCTTAACTGAAGTGCAGCGGGGGCAAAGGAATGACACTTCAGCAGACAACCGCACTCACTCTGTAATTACCAGCCAGTCAATTAAACCCCAATGGCAGCGCGTGCAGGCTGGGGGGAGAGAAGAACACAGAGAGACAGGCCCTGATGTTTTCCCTGTCTCCCTGGTGCCGAAGCCAGAGAGGTTTTCTGGGGTTGTGTCGTGATTTCCCTCCTTCCTCATTAACTCCTCAGAGGGGGCAGCGAGTTCTCCCCTCCGGATCTTTTGAAGGCAGGGGCGCTGTTCTCACCCCTGCGTCGGGGTCTGAGCCAGCCTGGATGGGTGGTGCATTCGTAATGCCTGTGTATCAGTATCGCTATTTACCTGCCAAACTGTTCTCGCCTTCATCCTTCAAAATAGTTCAAATAATTCATGATCAACAGTCAACAATGAATGCCAATATTGTATACCAGTTGTATGTTAAAATTGAAGTAGATGAAAGAAACTACAGTACACAAAGATTATTTGCAGGAGTCGATATAGCTGAACTTTCTGTCAGAAAACAGAGTGTACAAAATGTTGAATCGGCATGCAATTTCAAATATGCTACTTGCAAGTACAAAGATGGCCATTATTCTCAGTCTCTCATGTTATCAATGCAAGCTGACGGGGCAGTCGCAGTTCATGCAGACAATGAGTTCATTTAAAAAGATCCATAGTACATCATATGGAAAATTAGAAAAAAAATGAATTCTGGACTTTGTGTCAGCCATCTCTATAAAGATAAATGTTACGAGAGTTAAAGGAGGCTCTGGTTGTGGTAAAGAGCAGTTTGTTGAAGTTGATTGTAGATGTTGTAGAGGAACAGGAGGGTTGCCAGGTCTGACAGGATTCCTCCATGTAATCCACAGGCAGCCGATGTCACCGCTCCTGCAATGGCCGCTGCTGGGGGCCCCGTGCAGATGAGTGCCAGATCTGTAAGTAATCCTCCTCGCACGTGGATTCCCTCATGGGCTCCACACTGGGTACACATAAACGAACACATAACCCACAATCAAACCCAACACACACCCAACATTCTTCCAGCTTTCAGTGCTAACAAGTGTACTGTGTATTTTCCTGCAATAGAAAATTAGGAGAACTACAGTACATGATTGGTGACCTCTGGGTTTCCAACACAGCGTTAGTTGCTGTTAGAAGCCAGATCTTTTGATTTACTTTTGATTTAATCAATTAAAAAAGTTAGAGATTGACAGCTCATTGTAGATCCACTCATTATCGAGTTTATGAACACTCACTCTCTCACTCATAACCACCCCATGTTCTCTCTGCCATCTCTTTATCAGTAATGATCTCTGTCAGGCTTGCTCTGCCTTGCCACTTCTGTTTTGCACTGACAAGGAAAACAATGTAAATACAACTTTTGACTTTTTTATAGGTTTTTACCCTTCTAGTCTTTTTAATGCACTGTTTGGGCTTTAATATCATCTCTGAATTGCACATGGGAGGATATGGAGGCATATAATCATAGTGAATGAAATCAAATATAGAGTGAAGTTACTGCCGACACACAGGGTGGCCTGAGAGTCCTGGAGCCGGGTCAGGGCAGAGAGGTCATGTGACCCCCCCAGGTAGAGCAGCCCCTCCAGAGCGGAGGGCCTGTGTGCGTGTTTCCGTGGCATCTCACCCCAGCACCGGCTCCGGCTCTTATCTCCATGCTGAGAGAGCCTGTATCAGCGGTGCTCAGCTCACCCCCCCTCGTACCTCTAGGAGATAATTGCAGGGAAAATCAGGGCTCTTATTCAAATCTATTGGGAGCAGCAGCTCTGCCTCTCACCTCCAGCGGTTGAGAAGTGCACTTTAACACTTACAGCGTAATTATATCTGGCCCCGCGGCTTCATGGGAAAACGCGGTGAAGTACACGCATTATTCTCACCCCATTCTGCGTTATTGAATTCTCTCAAAACCCGGCAGTCACCGCCCGGCTTGTCTGGCCAGACTTTTGTCTCGGTTTCTGCAGAATTTTTTTTTTTCTCCACTGTTTTTGGTTCATTCAGGTTCTTCCTCTCCATCATTCAGCATGTTCAGCACATCACATTGGAAGACTGTAAGGCTACATGTGATCGCATGTGCTTCGGAGACAGTCAGTGTAGAATAACATATAATTCATGAGGGTGGTGTAGGTGTCTGGATAATCCCCATGTCCTGTGAGGGCAGAGAGAGGAATGAGTCTTCCTGTTCACACAGATGAACATGTGTATCCACACACACACACACACACACACACACACCTGTTCCCATGAACACTCACAAATTAACTAAAACTACAGGCCTGGACGTTTTCATGCTCTCTCTCTCTTTCTCACACACACACACACACACACACACACACACTTGCTCACTCGTCTGCACACCAATGCCCACACACATACACACATTTCACAGCACTCTGAAATCCGAGTTGTGTCCTTACCGCTCCAGGGGCATACGGCTGGGGGAAAGAGGGTGCAGTAAATCGCACATCCCTGTAATAGAAAATAACTGAAATCGATACATAAATCTCATAAACATGTTATCGGCAGAATAGAGCATCCTTAATCAGAGGCACGGCCTGGCCAGCAAGATGCTCTGCAAACATGATTGATCAGCAAACAGGCATCTGGCCTCTGTCCTCTCCTTTTCCTCTGTCTCTCATCCTCACATTCCTCTCCTCCTCCTTTATCCCCCTGTCATTTCCCTGTCTGCTCTGCTCCGGTTCTCTCACTCCCCCCTCTCTCTCTCTCCCTTTCGCTGATAGTGTCCCTGTTGCTCACTCTTATCCTTTCTATTCTCTAAGTTTACCTTTTTATTCTCTACTCCCTTTTCCCTCCCTTCTGTTATATCTCCTCCTCCACTTTTCCACCTTGATTTGGCATTTTCCTTCCTCTTTCTATGCATCCACTTCTGTCATTTCTTTATTCATCCCTGTGCCACTCTTCCTCTCTTTCCTCTCTCGCTGGTCTTTCCCCCCTTTTTTTCTCTGATCTTTTGCTCATTGTTAGATCATTAGAAATGAGTCACAATGCGAAAGCAAAGGACATCAGGCTTTTGGCAGGCTCTCTCTGTTTCCCTCTCTCTTCCACAGTAAACTAAATATTATCACTCCTGTTCAGTGCGCAGCCCGTGTTCTGCTTTCACCAGCCATTTCAGAACCACCTTTGTTATGAATTTTAAGTTATGACCATGTGAGATGCAGTATTTTTTAGCAAAATAAAATGATTTATGAAATGAGCAAGTTCAAGAATATGTTGTCATTTGGCTTTGTTTGTTATTTGAAAATATTTCATGTTTTTGACTGAAACAAGTCTACAATAAATAAGTGACACGTCAAAGTGCATGAATAAGGTAACAGACTACCCAGCTGTGATCTCTTCATACCTGTGACTGGCAGCCTTTTAAACTCGAATGGTCCCACAGAGCAGTGAGTTTTTGCATCATAAAACACCCCGGGATCGCCTCCGATTTCCCCCTCATCTGTTGATTAATTCTCCCCCCTCCCAACCCGACTCCTTTGTTGAAATTGAAGGTACTCAGCATACTCTATGAGATTGATGATTTTTATTGTACTGCCGGGCGGTATTTTTAAGTGGATGTCTAATGGCAAATACATCAACATGCTGGTGTTTGCTGGCGAGGTCATTTGTTTGAAAAAAAAATGTATTTTTTGAAGTAGGCCGTTTCATTTTCATATGCAATAATAGAGTTCATTGATGCGCGGTTAGCCGGGAAGGCAGGCCCCTGAACTCTGTGCAGCGGGTCATCTGGAATCGGCCACCCCGTGAGTGCCTTGCGGTGCTTTTGGCCCAGCTGCACTGTGAGAGACAGGCTCCACGGTTTCCCTTCAAACACGTGTGTGGCTCATTGAGAGGGGACACATATACCCTTCAGTGACATGTGTAATAGACATTGTTCTTTCTAGTGGTACAAGATTTTCCTATATCCACACTAGCAGACGTACACACACACACACACACACACACACACACACTCACATGCACAGGCACACAGTGAATTTATTTACACCCATGCACGCATCTCACACACAGATACACTTGCACTCATGAATATGATCCCTCACTCATGCGCACATTCACACTTCCCCACCCCTACCCACTGGAGTACCTTTTGCATGCTCTTGGGTTGATAAATGATAAGATGGCAGGTTATTGAATAAAAAGGATGAGTTCACACACTACCTTTGCTCCGCAGTGCAATTAATCAATTAGCACCAACATTTGTGCTCATATATTAATTATTTGGCTTTAATTAACCAATTGTGTCAGAGGGGAAACATAGTATGTGGATTGTCTTTGTTTCAGACGACTGCTCTCTATGGTACCTGTCTGTGCTTGTGGATATGCAGGGCTTTTATTCATTGCTTTTTTTTTTATTATTTTTTTTTTTAATGGCGGTTCACTCCTCACACACAAAGAGACTCACAAAGAGAGAAGAGATCCATCCACACAGACAACCGCGACTCCCTCTCTCCAGTACTCATCTCCACAAACCTCTCACAGGGCTGAATCCTCCCATTCCGCCCCATTCGTTCTGATGTACCTGTCACTGAGAAGGCGGGCGCGCGGGGCGGCCCATATGGTGGGATGCTATCTCGATGGCACCTGCCAGGGATGGAGAATGCGCGCACGGCGTATGGATGTGACGGAGGTCTTAATCGTGCTGTCACACGTCAACAGGCCGCAGTCACATGACACGCCAGACTGATGGACCAGCTGCTGACGACTATAAAGCGCCATTACCTCCTCTCAGACGTCCTCTGTATGTGCTGAACATTACCCAAGCCACAGGGCCTACGGCTTTCTCTGCACAGCAGGGGGCAGCTGCATAATAATATATTTATAGACCATTAATAACACTCTGTGGATGACATTTCTTTAATATGAATTCCATTTGCACAACAGTGTAATTATTGAAAGCATAATCACGATATGGAGTGTGACCGAGGTCAGGTATTCTTACTGGTGCTGATAAGATATGCACAGTCATTTTGTTTTTACAGCTTAGATAATAGACGTGTATGCTTATGAAAAAAAAAATCAATTTGTTATCATACCTGTGTTGTTTCAGTTGAGACAGGCAAAATGTGTGTAGATAAGATAGCAGTGAATAATGAATGTCGTATGTATTAATGATGTCATAACCATTATAAATGTCAGTCTGCCATGGAAAAAACTTGTGATAGCCAAGCTGTGTTAGTAAAGGAGGTTGTATGGAAGGTGTACACTCTCAACAGCAGGTTTTGCTATGTGTATGTGTAATTATATTTGCTACTGTAAGGCAGTTGCCATTGTGTCAGTTGTAGTGATTCAAGGTATAGCATTATATTCATGGCTCTTTGGATGAAGGTAGACAGCGCAGTGATTCAACATTCTTACTGTATTTATTCCTTTGACAATACATACTGTAGACTGGGCTTGACAGAGCAATGTAGAGAACTGAATATGATTTAAGCCCCCCAGTCCCCAGTGCTACCCTATCACAGGGATCTACTCCCACACCTGTGTGTGTGACTGCCTCCCATTACATTCGATAGATAAGCTTCCCATTTTTCATTCTGAAAATGTGACACCATTACACCCAGTTGCAAGACACACAGTGGGACAACGAACAAGGACACCTGGAGCCAAGAGTAGAGCATTTTGCTCTATCATAAGTAAATGTGGATGAGGGCTAGAAAATAAACACAGTAATGTATCAACACACTCTGGCAGTCCTGCAAATGTGCTTCTTTGGCTGTACTGCATACAGTGCAGGCTCTTTCACTGTTTATATCTCACACTGTGTTATTTGTGAATGTACAGTGCTCCAGTCTCACCCATGCCAGTGCCCTTTCCTGTCTACTCCAATCACCTGAGGAGGGTGTGTTGTGCAGAGCTGTATGGTAACCACCCCCTGTCTCCACAGTGACGAAGACTGTCTGCGCAGAGCAGTGTGATGGCCGTTGTTTTGGACCCTACGTGAGCGACTGCTGTCATCGGGAGTGTGCTGGAGGCTGTTCCGGGCCCAAAGACACCGACTGTTTTGTACGTCACCCAGTGAAAACACTCTTTCCTCTCGTCTCTCACTTGTCACTATGACAACACACAGTATTCCACTCCCTCCCATATATCTCCAGACCCAAAAAGGTGCAATTTATGTACAGTGGGTAATTATGTCCTGCATGTAGAGATATGCATCTTTCTCAACTGTATTGTGTCTCCTGTCACTTGATTAAAAAATGTCATTTGGAGGGAAGGCAAAGCCTTTTAGAACTCGTTCACGCTGTGAGCAGAAGACATTCCTGACACGTAAAAACAAGCTTGTGTAATGGATTGCGTTCTTTGTGTAGAAAATGCCATTAAAGTGTAATTTTCTCCCACAATGCACTGCTAAAAATAAACCATCACCCCCAGTCCTTGCGTTCCTTTGTTCCAGTCTCTATCACTCCATTGTGTCAGTCTGAAACTTGTTTCCAGAGTTCCAGTGTTTTCTTTATGATTTATCGAGCTCCCTCAAGTTAAATTAGACATTAAAAGTTGCGCTGGTTGAAATTGTATCTTTGCACTTTTCATTGCCTAAATCCCGTTCCAGATGAATGATTGTAATTATTACTGTTTACACCTCAGTAATTTACAGACTGAGGAAGGAAGGCTCACTCACCGCAGACTATGTCAGCTCAAGCTTATGCCTGTAGTAGATGCAGAGAGATGAGTGATAAGTCCTCGCTGTCTCAGTAAGAGTGAATCAGTAGGTCTGGAGGACCCTTGTGTTCAGGCTGTGAATCTCATAGCGCAGAGGCTCGTCTGACGGCCGGCCCTTTCATTCGCAGGCCTGCACAAACTTCAACGACAGCGGGGCCTGCGTGACTCAGTGCCCCCAGCCCTTCGTCTACAACCCCACCACGTTCCAGCTGGAGCACAATCCAAAGGCCAAGTACACCTATGGAGCTTTCTGCGTCAAGAAATGCCCACGTAAGCCCGATCACACACTAGCACTTTCATGTGCTCAGGCACTCACACTTATTTTCATATAGGCATGGACACATCTACCAGTGCACACATATGTATATGGGCATACATAGATTGACCATTAAAACACAAACAAATATACAGATCCCCACCATCACCTACATACACAAACACATACACATACATTCCAGGGAGTATGTAGAGTTTATTTCCTACAACAGGTTATCTCCATAGTTATTTGTTTTTTTTTTTTTCTTTTCCCTCAGAAATTAGGCTGAGGGCTATAGCAGCATAACTCAGACTCCATTTTGCTTGATAATCATGTGCAGTTTCAAAACTGTGATGCTTTTCAGAACATTATTTTTGGCTTTTGTTTGTGGAGGATAAAAGGCTTTCTTGAACATTAGGTTAAAGCAAGAAAAAACAGACTCACACATCACTCACCATTGCCTTCCATTTTCTTATTGATTTCAACATCTAAGATGAGTCGGTGTTCTGAGCATATTTTGAAGGCACTGTCGGGATTTCTCTCGTTCACATTAAAGCTGAACTCCAAAGACTCTGAGATACAAGGCATTAGTAACAAGAGCAAAAACCAGAGTCATAATCAGAAGGACTGACTCATTTATCATGAATGGGATTCTGTTGCTTGTGATGTAGGCCGTGCGCCAGACTCACAGTAACCGCCATCCTGAGAAAGCATCCGTGTAGTGTACAGAATGAATAATACATCCTACAATAGTAAATAGTCCTTGTTAAGCAGCTAGGCAAATACTGAAAAAGTTTAAGCTGCAGACACCTTCTCCAATGAATATTAAAGGATAGTATAGAGAACATACACTCAGGTCGAATGAAATTCTGAATATCAGTACTTTCCTGAAAAAAAAGAATGTACACTCTGTACACTATACTTTTGCAGATTAGCCATGTATTTTATAGACATTTTGGATTTTCATGTCTTTGTCATGGTAACAGTAACAATGTTTGTTCAGCTCGTATAAAAATGTCCTGTTTTTTTTTTTTTTTTTTTGTGGTGTAGCATTGACCCTGTTCCTTGGGGGTCCCCACCCACAGAGCTAGAGTATTGGCTGGTCGTAGTTAAGGGAAAATACCATCTGTAAACCACCCCCCATGCACTAACCCCCATCATCACAAACGGCTTTCAGCCCAGGGGTGTGTGGGGCAATTAACATTTACTGACTCAGCGGGCAGAGGAGTGTCACAGGAGCGCTTTGAGTGGAACTTTGCAGCGGTGACATTTAAACCCCAAGGTCTCCGCCTACTGTGGGAACTGAACGGTGCCTGTGCCCTACCAGGAACGCGATCTCACTGACCTCAGATCAGCCGTCCCAGGCCCCAGCTCCTGACTTCCTATTTCAGTCTGAGGCTGCATCCCATTAGGCAGCTGTCACTCACTGCTGCAGCTCTGCCTGCAGTCCTCTCACCAGTATGCGCTGTGTGTTTACTGAGACGCTGCACACTGCACTGTAAAATGCAACAATGTGTTTCCGTTTCACTGAGGCAGACTATATGAGGCGCCTAGTAAAATGGCACAGGTTAGGTGTCCTACCGACACTTGAACCCATGGCCTGCTAAAGTTAAGCACTTGTTCCATTTCACCCCGATCCTGCTTCGTCTTTCATATACAGACCTCTTTCCTTATTGCTGTTATGTGGTGATTTTACTATCTGGGTGGTGTATTATAACAGAAACCACACCAGGTGTAGTCACACTTGATGAATCTACCAGGTAGATTGATCAAAAGTATTTTGCACACACACACACATACTCAGACTAATGTACACCTATAGGCACATACACCCACGTGGTGATGGATGCTACCCTTTTTTTTTTGCAGGGTAGTGTCACTGTAATTGTTCAGAATTCATTCAGAGACAGATCCCCTGGATCTGCAGTAAAAAGCTGTGTTAAAATGGAGTTCAGTGTGTGCATTTGGAGAGGGTTCTCACTCTGATGATTCAAGGGAGGCTCAGCGCAGGCCTCTGTTCTGTAGCTTTGAATCACGGGCAGAACACCACAGTATTTCATTACAGTTCATCACTTTTATTACGTTGTTTTTCTTGTAAAACCCCTCTTTCTGTGGATGAAAGGTACCACTTTATTAAACTATAATTCACAACACCTGGGAACAGTGTCACACTTTCATAATGTCTACAGTGATTGTTTGGAAACAATTTGTATATGTTTTTTTCATATGCTGTAATACATTGCCATGACTGATTATACTTGGTGTTAAGTCAAACTCAAGACCGTATTTTGTAGGGTTTTATAAGGTTTAAAAGAGTTTCCTGTTTGAAGTTTTAGATAGTGGAGCATTTGAGTAAACCCATTTGAGTAGTAATTGTTGTTATGTGTTACTTTGTAGATAACTTTGTGGTGGACCACAGCTCATGCGTGCGCGCCTGCCCCAGTAACAAGATGGAGGTGGAGGAGAACCGCATCAAGATGTGCATGCCATGCAGTGACATCTGTCCTAAAGGTGACCCCTCCCACCCTCATCAATAAACCACACCCACAAAACAGCTCCCTCTTCTCTCAGCCCCGCCCCCAGCAATGCCCCCAACCACCTTACTCTATCCTGTCTCACACAGTGCACTTGCTCTCACTAGACTCACTAGAACAGTTTCACACAATGAGGACAGGGAAGTATCACCTTTATTTCTCAGTGACCTTGGCGTATGAGTGAATGTGAAGCCATCAAATATGGATGACTGCCATACAAACTTTTTTTCTCTCTTTTTTTTTTTGCTTTTGAAGGACGTCTTGTCTCCCTTTGAACAGCTGTAAGGAAGCTCTGCAAAGCTGTCCCTTCTCTTCACCTACTGTGTGTGCTGTGGTCCGTGTAGCCCCCTCCCAGTTTTTTTCCATTATATTACAGCACTGCCAGAGTATCGCCATGCTGTCTCGAGAGCATTCTGACAATGTTATTCACTAGTCAGCGCTTTCCTTAGCCCTGGAGCCCCCAAACAGTTTTAGTCTCAATGCTGCCTAAACTTACAACCTTCTTAAGAGTCTTCGACTGTATGAAATGGTTAAATATGAACACCGGTATCCAACACCCAGCACAAGCTGTGCATTGGCTATTTAATGTAGCAGGTCAAAGGGGGCAAGCAAACCTGGCAGTGGAAAGCTTGAGATGTTTGTGAGCCTGAATATTCAGCCTGAGTATCGAACCTCTCCATCCAGCTCCAGAACACAGGCACATGTATTCATTAAGCTTAACTGTTGATACGATCACATAATCAGTGGTTCCAATGGAGCAAAAACTAGAAACATGTGTAACATTCTAGGACCAAAAATACCTACCCTTTACAAGTGTATGTTTATCCTGTGCTTTAGCATTATTCTGTATCACACATGGCTTTAGTACAACGCAAATATGTAATATTATACGCACTATTACTTTGCTCTGTACATATAAATATGCAATACACATAAGAGCAATACATGATACTGCCAAGAACATTTCTATCAGGCAAGGTTTATTTTGCCTGAAAGTCTAAAATGTTTCATTTATGAAAGGTGGAAATATAAATAAAATATTCTGAAAGTGGAAAATATTATTATTTCATCAGACCCCATGGTACTTTTCTGCAGATCCCCAGGGGTGCATAAACTTTGTTTTGTGATCCCCTTCCTTAGTCAGCAATGTGTCTGAACTCATCTCCTGTGCATGTGAGCTGTCGCGTTGCAGAAAAGTTGCAAAAACGTTTGGAATATGATTGTGTTTCAGCGTGTGATGGCATCGGCACCGCCAGCCTGCAGTCAGCTCAGACCGTTGACTCCAGCAACATAGACAAGTTTGTCAACTGCACCAAGATCAACGGCAACCTGGTTTTCCTCATCACCGGCATAAAAGGGTGAGAAGCATGCCCATCCTTAATAGAGCTGGCACTCAGTGGATTTAACACGCTCCGTATTACGCCATGATATTCTCATTAAAACATAGGAGAACATCAAAATGTGGTTCATTATAGAACATTTCCCAGCCTTCATGTTTAGTTATTACACCCGGATACTGTTACATTCCTATTAGCCTTGCGAAACGCATTGCACCTTTTCCTCAGAGTGATCCGTCAGCTCTCCGTGGTAAATGAGTTCTGCCATTTAAAGAGAGAAACTGCAGAGCCTGTGAAAATGAAAGGGGGGAAACCCCACAGGAGCTGCTGTGTGCGGAATGGCTGCGGTCTCATTGTGCAGCGCTGGGTGAAGACCGCACACAAAACACCTCCGCCATGCTGAATTAGCACTTCACTAAAGGGAGCAGGTGTTGGGCTCATCCCCCATCCCCTCTGCCCCCGACCCCCCAGGGGGCAGGGCGGCTGATTGGCTCGGAGACACTCTCCCCGGCCATGGGGGTCCCAGGCCTGTTGGTAGTGAGGTGTGGGATTGTCAGAACTCATTTCGCCCCCACCTGACCCTTGCCCGGTAGCCTGGCATCCGCGTTAGCCTGGAATCCATTTCGTCCATCGAAAGCGGACTAGCTGAGCAATTTCATTCACAGATATCTGTGTGTTGTCAAACAAGCTGACCCCTGGGGGAACCCCCCCTCCATCACCACTCACTGGTCCTTCCACTGCTGGGATCAGGAGGTTTCCGGCCCCTTTACTAAGCTGCAGACTGGGCAGAAATTTAATCCCTGTGTCACTGTGTAGGGGATTCATGGTTGGGTAAAACAAACCTTGTGAATTTTTAGTGATGGGCAATTATTGATGTTTTTGTGCATCTCACAGTCATCTCACAGTCTTTTTTCCTCTCTCTCTCTCTCTCCCTCTCTCTCAGTGATGTTTATCATGGCATAGAGGCACTGGATCCAGAGAAGCTGAACGTATTCAGAACCGTCAGGGAAATCACAGGTAATAAAGACAACACCCTACTCTAGCACTCATACAGACAACACTGCACTCTAACACTCACAGAGTTGACACCAAGTGGTCACACTCACAGAGTCTACCCTGTACTCCTCACACTCTCAGTGGAGGAAGACAAGACAGACAGGTATGAGACCAGGCCATGCTTTCTCTCTGAGTGTCTGGCATCTAAAATAATCACGGAATGCTTGCAACCACAGGCTTTTCTTCAGCACCATCTCAGTGTTGATTTATCTGCTGCGTCCCCCAATTCAAACCCTTCACTCTGCCGATGTTTTCCCCGCTTCAGACAAGAGCTCAGCGGGAACTCGTTAGCATCATTAGGAAGATGAAGTTTCCCTCTCGGAGAGAGAGGAGTAAATAAAAGCAGAGCGGAGCAGCCGCCTCTGGAAGACCCCGTCGCAGAGGCTGACAGTGACTTCCCATCTCCGTAATTTTTGTCATTAAAGCAATTAGTGTCAGCAGACGCTGCGCTAACGACACTCTGGTGAGGCAGGCAGGCGAGCGGGCACACGGGAGCTGAGTCTAAACAGCACAGATCAGACAGACGGGAGGGGATGAGGGAGGCTCGCTATGAAGATAAATGCAGCGCAGAGTCAAGTTCACTGGGTCAACAGTACTGCCCGTTACCACTTCAGTGACATTGAAAGGTTGTGCATGTCAGACTCTGGTGAAATATATAATTGAGATTTTTCACTCTGTAGATGCTCTTAAAAATTTGAAAACAATGCTACAGATCCCCAAAACATGATACTAAACAAAATATCATATGACATATGAATGATGATTTTGTCGTAAATATTGATACATGAATTAGATGTATGGTGTTTTTACATTGTCAGGAGTCTTCAGTATCTTTCACTGATGTCTAAATAGTTAAAGTATTCAAATAAAGTTTTTCACCTATGCATGCAGGACTAGGTGAGCATGGACCCACTGTTCCACAAATAAGCAGAGCTCTCTCAGGGTCATTTTAACATTGTGTTGAGAGAATGTCCAATTGTTTAGCCTTCACAGCTACATAATTTGCAGTTATTTCTTCAGAACTGAAATTGAAATCTGAATGTGGCTGTAACATGTTATTATATTTTGCTCATAATTAGGGCTGCTTTTGTTTTGCTTGCTGTCTTTCTTGCATTCTTAGAGCTTTCTCTATCTGTCATTTTATTTCATTTTCGTTGATACCTTGTTAGATGTTATCCAGAATAATACTCATTTTATCAAATTGCTATTTCAGCATATCAGAGGAAAGCAGATACTTATTGATTTTTTTACACAGCATCCAGTCTCCCTGTGTCCTAAAAAACAGTAAAACTTACTTTTCATATTAAAAATCAAAACAAGATTCTTTTTTTTTTTTCAGAATTACCACGAAGGTTATAGCTCAAATTGCTAAATTGTGTAATTTGTTCTCTTCAGTATTTTTCCACAATCTATCCATTTTGATAATAATAACGATCAAAGGAGAAAACACAGTGATATTAACCACATTCTGTTCATTAGTGCGATATTGTTTTCCTTCCAGACATGCTTCCAAGGTAATTAATTTATTTACTAGCAGCACAAAAGCAATCAAATTGCAGTTACACAACTTAATTTGTCCTTGCAAATATGGTCTGTCTGGGGTTTTCAATGTTAAAGCAATTTCAGTAATTTGTGAAACACTTGCTCTTATAAGTCCTGCCCCATGCAATTTACAGTCTCCTCTGTATACCTGATCTTTGTTCTTTGTTTCTTTTTATCTAAAACATTCATTAAAATATGCATTATCAAAAAGTATAAATGATCAAGAGACACGCTGTTAAACATTAACATGTGATTTCTTAGGACTACCCATAGTTTTAAAGACGCACGGTATACCTGTTTATTTTAGCTACCAGCACCTGCAACATCTTCCTTTCTTTTCCACACACATCATTTAATTGAATTGCTCTGTTCGCTGCACAAATTGGATCTGTTGTGGGTCTTGTGGATCAAAGATGAGGTGTTCATCCTGATCATTAATTATTTTTTCTCTTCTTCCTGGACTTTTGTCTTGCCCTCTGACCCCAAGGCTTCTTGAATATCCAGTCCTGGCCAGAGAACATGACAGACCTGAGTGTCTTCTCCAATCTGGCAATCATCGGTGGAAGGTCACTCTACAGGTAAGCCCTGAAAGCTCCTTAACGAAAAATCAATCACAAGTATCTTTTCTTTCCCTTTCAAAAAAAGTTCTATGCATCCAAAGAAGGGTTTTGTAGTGAATGCGCTGTCTGCATTAACAGCAAATCCACTATTGGGTAGCTTTGTTGCCATAAATGTCCAGACATAATGGGAGTCTATGTACTCACAGGTAATTGCATGTAATTGAATGTTGGAAATGCACCCCCGTAAATTATAATTAAGTCTCTCAGCCATGTATTGTCTTTTGACAGTTTTAAATAATGTATTTACATGCAGTTTTTAGCATTCTTCAATTTTGATTGTATTTGAACATTGATGTTACCAATGTCAGCCACTGGTGGATTTATTCCTCACGTAAACAGCACCTTTACTAAAAACTCTCCTTTGGATGCACAATGAATTTCATTTAAAACATAAAAAGGCATGCGTGAATTTTGGGTAAACCATCACAATGACTGGCTCTGTTATGACAGCAGAAAAAAAACAGAACTCAAGCAAAACAGACCCTCTAGCTTTATCATTTTGAGAGTTCAGTTGTGAGTTTCCAGGCCTACTCCTGACTGCATGGATTTAAACAGCATTGTCATTGGTTATGCTTTTGACTTTCAGTAATGTAACCCTCAAGGTAAACTTGCCGAAGAAGCTAACCGTCAGTGCAGTGGAAACAGAGAATAGCTCATCCACGTTGACAGGTTTCGGCAACAATGTATGCAGTGCACTTTTGTCACAATAATTCAGTTAGACTTTCTAACATTTTAACATTGTCCTCACAGCAGCACATAGAGTGTGGATGACTACATTTTGCATCCAGCAAAGAAAACCAATGAAGCAAATACACTCATGGCTTTAAACAAAAAAAATCTCCTTGGTACATGACCAAGCATGTCTTTATTTACAATGCAACATATTAGTATATGTACTGGCTCACCCATATGTAACCCACACTCCACCTGTCCTGTTCTAGTGAATGCAAAGTGAACAAGGAGCTAATCATTAATGATCATTAAAATTTACTCAGCAATACACCATTTGGCTACATCAGGGGTGCAGATGGCTAGGGGGATGGGGAGGGTACGCCCCCAGCTTCATAGGGACCCCGACCCCCCCACACACACACACACACACACTTTTTTTCACTGGGCTACACAACATGACAACATAACTTGAAAGACATTTGTAAGCATTTTATTTAATTTTCTTACATTAAATAAACTAAAACTGTGTAGTCTAGCAGTGTGCCAATGAAACCCACTCAACTCTTTTGTAATCCTTTTTTCACGGAACAGTCTTTGTTCTTTAAGACCCAAAGGTGAAGTAAGTTGAAACTGTAGGTGAAATATAATTGCTGTTTATGGATTTATAAATGAACCGCCAATAACGGAATTGGGATTTTTCATGCCATTTGACTTCATGTCAGTATTGGTAATGTTGTTGATTGAGGTTTGATAAGTAAGGTTTTGAATTGTGTCCACAGATATCTTCATGATCATATTCTCCCAAATCCCTGGGTTTTATACAAAGTGCAAATTCCTTTTTCTTTTCAAAGAGTAGCTCAAATTGATACTGATTCTTGTCATGGCTGCCAATTTATTTTTCACTGGTTCAGAAAGTTCTTAGCAGAGCATGCACAAAGTAGTCTGGAAAAGGTCAGAGGTCATAAAAGTTTTGGCTGAGGCCTGAAATAAAGGGTGTGTGAGTGAGATAATTCTGTTCCAGAGGCAGAAAACATGTCTCTAATCCAGCAAAAGGCTGTCCGAGCTGTACTGCAGCACAGGAGTAGACTGTGTATCTGCCAGTACAGCTTAGCTTGCATGACTGTGTCTGAGGAAATGCTACCATTGTAGCAATTATTTTTTTGTCACACAGTGTGTGGGGCAACACAATCCCAATTAATCTGACACCGTGTAGTTATTCCTCCCTGCCCATAAAGAAAGATAAATCAAGTGTGTGTGTGTGTGTGTGTGTGTGTGTGTGTGTGTGTGTGTGTGTGTGTGCAAATACATGCATGTGTAAGAAAAAGAGCCAGTGAAAAAAACTATATAAATAAAAAACTAAATAAATAAACTAAAAGATAAGTATTGAAGTGCCCCACTTTTCCCCCTCGTCCATAGGAATGATAAAAGCTGTAGGTTTCATTACAGCAGGGACACGTACTACCATTAGCTGCTGAGTCCCTGCAGCCAAACACAGCTTCAGAAACGCTGAGTGGGTGAATTCTATTGACAAAGCTAATGCAAGGAAAAACAAGTTAATGTATTATCTGTGAGAAACAAAATCAGTTGTAATATTTATAAAATATGCTCTTTGTTGTAATTAAGATGATAATTACTGTGAATGTTGCCCTTCTGTTATGTTACTGTTCGGTTATTGCGATCATGTTAATATTTTTTCTGTATTTTAAAAAATTATTTTATTTGATAAGATGATACAATATATTATGGCAATAAAAGCAGGACCTGAATCTGATTACTATCTAGCACGCCACTGGATTCATAAAAAAGAACCTCTGTCTCAACTTCTGCCATGTTTGAGTTGTAATCGGGTTTTCTTCCTCTGTCTCCTCCATCGCCTCCCTGGCAGCGGGATCTCTCTGCTGATCCTGAAGCAGCAGTGGATCTCCTCCCTGCAGCTGCAGTCTCTCAGTGAGATCAGCGCAGGGAACATCTACATCACAAACAACAGCCAGCTGTGCTACTACAACACGGTCAACTGGACCAGCCTGTTCCGCACCAACAACCAGAAGGTCCTGATCCGGAACAACAGAGACCCCAAGGAGTGCAGTGAGTCCACACCTGTGCACCCACAACCACACTCAACCCCAGCTCTAGTCTGATATGTGCACATCTAAACTTAGTGCACAGTTCCACTTCTGCTCTAAGTTCATTCTTGATTTAGTGTAATTAAATAAAATATCTGCCAACCCTAATCATGTCCTGCAGCTAAGGGGTTTGCCTCATGTTGTCACCCCATCAAAGAGAAAAGCCTAAATTAACCTGAGCGAAATGTCACTTCTCTGAAAATTGTGTCTGTGACAATTGTGACTATACGCTGATTTACTTGTCTAGCTCCAATTTATCTGCCTGATTCATCTATGAGGATTGCTGGAAAATTGGTTTGGTAGACCTTATGTTTTTGTCTTAGGCAGACTTCTTGTTACTTTCAGAGCCAAAAAGAGATAAAGAATGACAAATCACCATCTTGATTTCACTTACTCAACCTTTTCACTTCCAAACAACTGAACATTGCAAATTTCAAGCTAAGGAAACTGCCTCAGATCTTGACTTTGTAAACTTATAGACTTGGGTAGACCTTTGCAGTGGAATGAATTTATCCTTTTGACAGCCCAAAACTTTAAAGATTGACCTGGAAGTGCTTGGCAGGAGCCTTCATTGGAAATGGCACAGGGGACTCACGCTATCCGGTGTCACTTCACGGCCCTCGCGCTTACTGCGTTGCCATGACACATTTGCCAAACTTGAGCGTCAGCCCAGCAGAGAGAGCAGCTGGAGCTGTGTGACATTGAGGAGCTGAGGACGGACAGGCAGGGGACTGCGCCTGCCTGTCCCCTCCCCCCGCCCTCGCCAACGTCAGTATGCCTGGCCAGGCTCAGCAGGTGCAGGGTGAGGAGCTCGGTTTGGCCCCCGCTGGGGGTGTCGGGGGTGAAGGAGTGGGGAGTTCATTCTGGTGTGAAGATCACCACACAGGTAACCCCACCCCCAGCAGACAGTTACCCCTAGCAGAAGCTCCTGGAAGAGATTTGAAGGTGGATGTGATATTGACTGGACAAATTGTTTTCTTAGCTGAGTGCCAAATTAGCGGTATTAGACTCATTCGACTTTGAGCACCACAGAATTATCAGATCAAGCAAGCTATCATATGATGAACTTAGAATGAACCCCCAAGCGGGTGGATCGGCCCCCAGAAACCGAGCTCAGACATCTCTGATCTGATGCAGAGGATCATGGGATCGCAGTAGCTTTTTGGTAGCAGCATGCCACGCAACGCTATCCATCTCGCCCACCCCTGGATTTCTCTCCTCATTTTTTGAGTGACTGAGAGAGAGATCCAAAGCCTTTTCTTTCCCTCCCTTTCTTTTAATGGATCAGCTTGTTGCGAGGCGGTGGTGATCATTATTGTTTCTCCACACTGCTCGACTCTCCCCTCTGGCGCCATCCCAGCTCCCCAGAGTCCAACCTGGCTCTGCCTCTCACATCAATACAAGCCATACTGTGTGCATGCAACAGGATTCACTACTTTGAAGTTGGCAACATTTTGATCCCTCTGTGTCTGCATCATTACAGCCCCAGCCCCA
The DNA here is from genome assembly GCA_022829145.1 of Albula goreensis. Classification (NCBI taxonomy): domain Eukaryota; kingdom Metazoa; phylum Chordata; class Actinopteri; order Albuliformes; family Albulidae; genus Albula; species Albula goreensis. Next base: position 18,815,096 of record CM040761.1, on the reverse strand, counting down.
TCCCCATCCACATCCCCCTCATGGACACACACACACACACACACACACACACATACACACACACACACACTCACACACAACACACACACCATGACCACTACCATCAGCATGTTGCATCTTTCTTCCTTAGTGACCTAAAGCACTTAATACAAATTGAGCCTTGTTATGTGAGTATAAAGGATTTTGTTTTGTTTTGTTTTGTTTTGTTGTGTTAAATAGTAAATGCACTTTCATTCTAATCGCTCGTATTTGCTTTTATCTCACTCCCTCTCAAACGCTCAGTATGAAACATTCTGCACATGGCACCAAAAGACAATAATGCCCCTGGCTTGCCTAAACCCTGTATGGCTAACATAATTTAAAATGTATGTTTCTCTGCATTCAAGCTGCATTCCTTACCAGCAAGGGACATTTTAAGAGAATAATTAACAAGACATCTTTCCAGTGAGCAAAACTTCCAGGTTTGGTCTTGTGAAAGCTGACACTTCCTGAACTATTTCTGAAGCCTGTGGATGGAGATGCAGCCAAATGCACCCAAACAGGCACTAATACACTTAAGAAAAGCACTGAACTGCTCATACAAGACTAATTGTTCGTGTTCATCAGCCCCTCCTCCTACAATCATTGATCATGGGGAAGTGATCCATCACTGAGGGAAGCATTCAACAGAGAGCCATGCTACAGAATCAAAGATGCAGAAGATAATTAGCTCCTAACTTCCTTCCGTCCTTTCTGTTTTTTTGAATACAGGAGGTTCAGTTTGTTAGCAGAAGTTTGCAGTGCTGTACACTGTAAACATCCATCACCTCAGCATCGTACCTGGTTATCCCTCTTAATCAACATTTTTTTTTAATGTTTCAATTAATTTTATGGTGTCAATGAAAAGACATGACTTTCAATGTGACAAATATAGAGCTGAGCATCTGGTTCTGCAGGATTTGTAGCTCCTTTCTGATAGATCAAACAGGGATCGGTGCAGTGTGCCTGGAGCCAAGCCTTCACTCTGTTAAGATGGAGGCAGCAAACCCGCCCCCACCCCCCTAAGTCTCTTGCATCACAGAGCACAGCAGAGATTGATGGACCAGTCCTGTGTCTGTCATCACAGCTGTCGTGGCTGTTGTCAGTGCCCCTCTCACCCCAGCAGACGGTCCAGTGGTCTGTGTGAGAAAGAGGTGAAGCCCTCCCCTGAGACTGAATGGGAGTGGAGGCTCCTTGTCATCGAGCGTTGGTAAAGATTGATTTACCCAAAATGCCTGGGTATCAGCCCTGGTCCACTCCGTGAATTGTGGGCTTGTCCGGAGGTCGGTCCTTGTGGCAGTGCAGCGTACCATTGGACCCTCTGTCACCTGGTTCCCAGGGCTCTCACGGAGGTGTGGTGTGGATCTCTGGCCCATTGCCTCCTCTCTGTCCTGATGCACAGCACCATATTGAAGGCCCACTTGTCTCACCCTGACATTTTTCAGCTATATAGTACATCCTGCCTTTTGACTGACTTCCTCATAAACTGATTTCTCAATTTCCATGATGCACAGTCTTGCATATTATACAGATATCACACAGATATGCTATTCTTCATGGTACTGCACAGGCAAAGGGGTGATAATTCCTCCAATTAGTTCCGCGAACTCCTATGTCACCAGTAAAATAACATTTTGGTGTATGCAGAGTGATAGTGGTATTTCCTGAAAAGTTGTGGTGTTTGTTCAAAGCAGATACGCTCTGTTGTACTGATGCATATGTATATGCTATTGAAGATGTTGTATTTTTATATGTAGAGCAACTGAAAGCTTGAAACCCGCTCAGCAACCCACCCTCCACCCCAAGAGAGATGGGCCTGGTGTGATGTCAGTCTGCATATCGGTATATCTGCATTCAGATAAAGGATGTGCGCGCACCTTTGAAAAATGTGTGGGAAACTTGGTTCCCAGAGGGCCATGCTCTGGGTTCCTTCCTGTTAGAATATGACCAGAGATTCAACTTCCAATCAGTGTAACCCAGCAGGATACATTGTGCTATGTCTCTTCTAGGATCACTTTAAAAAAAAAAAAATTACCAAAACAACTCAATCAACCTTTTTGATTCAGTGTTCTCATACCATTTCAATTCGTGTTATTCACAAATGCTTATTTCAATAGATAGATACATAGTGTCAACTGTGTGTTCAGCATTATTCATAGATATTAATAAGTAGGTAATAAGGTTGTTATATATTGTTATAAATGCCTTATACTTGTATCCCACAGCAATGGAACGGATGGTGTGTGATCCCTTGTGCTCGGACCGAGGATGTTGGGGCCCTGGGCCGGACCAGTGCCTCTCCTGCCGCTTCTACAGCAGGGGGCGCACTTGTGTGAAATCCTGCAATCTCTATGAAGGGTGAGCCAGCATCCTTGTGAACAGCTGAAAACTTTCCCTACACTCATGCAATCATGGCTGACATGCAGCAGTGAGAAACACATTCCCGGACTTGAGAAAGCAAAGGAATAATGATGTGTCCTTTACATGCCATAAAAATAGACTCCAGTGTCTGTATGAACTCCAAGGCTGGGGCCCACACTACTCTTCACACAGTAATGAAACACATCAAATAGCAGCAGGGAATATCAAGGGGATGAGGGGAAGAGTCCTTAGGGCTTGAAGTTACTGTTCACACACAGCGAGAAGCTAGAGTACAGAACGCACTGTTTTATTTTAAATCCAGCTTCTTGCACAATACCACAGTGAGGCTCCACAAAGTTGTTCACGCTAATGCAAACATCCCTAGAGGTCACCTTCATCTCAGCGTGACCCTCGCTTTAACTACATGCTAATCAAACTAGGAGCTCGATCAGACACACCTGTTGATGGTCTTCTTTAGCTACGAGTATGTCTTTGAAGTACAGATCCACAATATCACTCAGTTAATATGGGGGTTGGGGACTACTGCCAGTCACTGGACTCACTACCTATAATATCTTCTCTGCTGTATCAGTGTTGCAATGTCTTAAATGTCTCCTCAGTCTAGAGTGTTAACAACTGTGTCTTCCCTGAATATATGTACAGTAAATGTGTTCCTTCTGCTAAGTGCTTATCCTGTTTGTTTGTGTATCTTCAAGCTTCTATGTAGAATAGTCAATCGTGGCAAAAGTGGATTTATTTATTTATGTATTTATTTATGTATTTATTTATTTATTTATGTACACATGTATGTATGTATGTATGCATGTAGGTATGTAGGTATGTATGTATGTATGCATGTATGTATGCATGTATGTATGTATGTATTTAGTTACTGGGTTAGCTGCTATAATTACTGCAGTCACTTCCTCCAGGGGAATGGCCTGCTTCATTAAGCCATCATGCTTTTTTGAGAAGACCATTGACTGGTGTGTTTGATTATGAGATTAATTGAACATGAGTCTTGCAGATGATCTTGATCTGTCACTTATCTTGTGTAGATAATTTGAGTTTGATCATCCATTTCAACTTGAGAAAAAAACTATTAATTTCCTCTTCTCTCACAAACACGTGCATCACCATACTCCCAGCTACATTAATGATTCTGTTAAATGTTGTGAAACTGTAAATACTAGGTTTGAATCTTCTTCAAGTCCACATTCCACTTTAAAGCAGCTCACGTGATTGATTCTGCAGTCATTCCATGTGATCTGGAGCTTTATGGCTGAATTCAGTGAATCCAGTTAATTCTAATAAGGGCTTTAGTGCCATTGATGAAGGTGGACAAAGACCCAGGTCAGCCCTGGTGTGTAAGATAGGAATTTCCAGAACAGTGTGGGAGTGTTACGGCTCTCTTTTCAAACCTGGATGCGTGGATCCATGGAAGACATGTGTTAATACTAATACTTCTTGCATTTCCAAGGAGGGTCTCTGGCTCTAATCCCAAGCTTCTCACCAGACCCTTTGTGGTAGAAAAAAGGGAGACGGGTCCAATGAGGTATGGTAAAGGGCCAGTGAGATGTGTAGCACTGCTGCTTGTGCATGTGACCACCGTCCACACCAGACCTGGGTCAAAAACATATTTAATATTTACATATCATTAATCTTCTCAAGCTGGTGAAATTGGAAAATATCCCTACAGATCCCTGAGAACTGTCAATGAAGTATGTTTCTAACCAAAATACATAACCAATATACATAAAATATATACATGAATATGTGTGCTTGCCTTCAAATTATCAGGAATCTGCAGGAATTTTACTGGTGTTTAAAAATGTAAACACAAGCTGTATCTGTACCTGTCTAGCTGTCACAGTGCTGTAACTGGGTATTGTAACAAGAGGGAGTTACAGGCTTTTACATAGTAATTGTCTGAAAACCACAGGTACTGTCTAAGTGGTAAATGACATAGTGATAGCGAGCATGTGACAGAGCTGGCTGGACTTTTGATGTTTAATTTAGAATACCTCTAACTCTTGTTATCTACATTGTAATAGCCTTGTGTTATCAAAGCAATTACTATGTAACTACATAGGTACAGATGCAATTTAGTGTAAAATGTGTCCTGGTTGATTATGTGACCTAGATCTGGTCCACATGCTTGTTCACTACAGAAGGAGCACCTCACAGAGGTACAGTCTGTTTGTGCAGTGTTTTCCTCATATGGATGCCAAATGTGTTTACATGTGCAGGAGAGATGTTATATTTAACCTGAGATAAACCTGTACGTGATATCTCACCTCCATCAACACAAATCAATAATATGTGAGGACATGCTCTCTGAAGTATCTGTCAGATGAGTAAAATATCGGGAGCTTAGCTGTGGGTAAGTCCCACATGTGGACGTTTAAGAGCAATCATTCTTTGTCTCCTCTTAGTTTCAGGAGCTTTCTCCTAAGGCACTTGATTGTGAAAACTGAGCTGAAAAATGAGCTGATAAGACATTAGCTAATTTCTGAGGTGATTATTTGCTCTGATCTCACACATGTCTGTCTCAGAGTGTCTCAGTAGAAGATCTCCTTTTCATACCCTCCTCCCTCAGTCTCCTGAGACAGGCATCATTTTCCTATTGTTAAAGAAGTTTTCAGATAGCTGAATATCCCATTGCCTGATATGCAGACCTGACAAAAACAGGTATAAAAGAGATGTTGGATGAGGTTTGATCATTGGGTCCCCTCCATCAGAGTGTAGCAGGTACAGAAAGGTGCCACACCTGTAAGAGGTGAGGGACCTGCTGAAGCTATGAATGGGCCTGCCTATAAGGCTCCACAAGGAATCAGAATGGGGAATTATGCCAGATAAACGAGCGAATAAAGGTTTAATTAAAAAGCTGCCCCTGTGGATCGGGGCGGGCGCTGTGTGCCGGGTGGCGAGGAAGAACAGGCCTCAAATCCTGCTAATCTCACGCCAGCTCCTGTCAACAAGAGTCCAGCGTGAGCTCCCTGCGGGAAAGCCAGCCAGGACGGTTTGTTGCAGCTGAGAGAGAAAGCCCATGATCGCTTCTTTTGGACATGATTTTGGCCTGTTTCATAAGAAAGCGAGAATGTGCTTCCCTGGAGTTTGGTTGCACACTTCTGAAAAGAAACTGGAGGAGTGAAGGCTAAAGAACATCAGGATATGGACGACACTGGAACAGTCAGAGAGAAACTTCATTGTTTTCCTGGGTGTGCATTATGTAATCGAAGGTTGAGTGATGTGCATTGCAGGATAAAATTTGCAGAACACCTTTGCAAGAATTTTCAAGTGCAGAACACAGAATGCAGTGAGATTCTGGTTCAACCCATCTTCTCTTGGTACATTTTGCGAAGAAATGTTCAAAATGAACTGTTGATTTTCCGTTGAAGCCATTACTAAGTCTATAATAGAGAACTTTTCTGGTGTAGAACAGTACTTCACTGCACAGTGACGTTAAAGTATGTTTTTGCTTTCTATTCTTTTTTTTTAATTAAGAAGAAGAAAAATAAGCCAGTAGGGGAGGATGAATGGTTTTAAAGTGAACATCACTTGAAAGTGGACAAAGGCCTGCCTCTGTCATTATCCAATGTGTTTTATCCTGACTAGATAAACAGTAGCTAGTTCTAATTGAATGTTCTTCCTCCCAGAGAGTCAATCCTTTTAATTAAAAAATCAGCCACACCACATGTTCCCTCACTGAGCCTGAATTTAATCCTTCCTGTTGGACGCGGGGTGTGGTGGTAGAGTCTGGTGTGTGACGGTCTTATCGTGGTTCAGCCAGAAACTAGCATGGTGGGGTTTTGGTTGGGAGGTGGAGGTAGCTGGGGAAGTCAAAATCTCATATGTGTAGTACATTATGGCTAGGAGTATCACTGCAGACTAAAGTACCTGTCCAGTACATGAGAATGATTAGTGTGTGTGTGTGTGTGTGTGTGTGTGTGTGTGTGTGTGTGTGTGTGTGTGTGTGTGTGTGTGTGTGTGTGTGTGTGTGTGTGTGTGTGTGTGTGTGTGTGTGTGTCCATATGGAGTGAATGCATGTATGTGTGTATGTATTCATCTGTATATATGTGTGTGCTAGTGATTTAATCAACGTTCTCAGGTATAGCTTTAAATAGACTGGGTACATGACTAGCCAAGTTAGGGTGAATGGACTATTTTCATCCTCATAAATTGATATGTTCATATTTTTAGCAGCTATTGAGATTGTATTATACTGAGGTCATACACAAAAATGAACTGGGATAGGTATCATTAAATGAATTATGGTATAATAACAATATCCAGCTACCTTATTATATTGTTATTAATGCCTATTTATAGATAGATATGCTGTTATGTCTTCAGGTGGCTTGGTGTCCAGCTGCCAAACTGCCATGCAATAAAGCTTCCTCTCGGACCTACCCCTGGTTTGATTAAAAGTGATCTTACATTCATAAACAGTGTAAATGGAAGGCTTTCTATATCTCTATTATTGAACCCTGCATCCTAGACCCCAGCTTTTCTTCTTTGTCTAAGGCACTGAAGTGCTTCCAGCTAGCCCTATTGAAAAATGTAAAGAAACACCACTCTCGCCCTCCCGGTAGACCAAGCAGGCCCTGTGTTTGTCAATTAATTATAGGGCTGTTAATTATTCATGGGTCCCGTCACTCTCCTATTTAGAATATTGACCCAGCTCAGGGCTGCACTTAATCAAAACAACCTCTCGGTTCGCATTTGGAGAAACTGGCCCTGTGGATTTTGCCAGCGAAAATGTGGAAGATTGTATTACTGGAAGCAAAGTGAAGTTTCAAACTCTGGAGAGTTTGTTGATTGGAATGTGGGGTTTGTAGCTGGGCTGAATCGAATGCATCAAAGCAATTTGTTGCCCAAAGAAAAGCAAGTGAGCCGATGTAAGGTCACTTTATCATCAGTGTGGCAGTTTGCTTAGATGGTTATACCTGCATCTACACTTGTGCTTTATGCTTGCGGAACCTCTGGGAAAATAATGCAGCCGTTCAGATAAGCACTGGGTTGATTAAGTTCAAAATGACAGAAATGACAGCTTTGGCAGCCACCTTATGAGTCAGATAAGGGTCACACCTACTGCTAAGACACATCTGCACGATCCACTTTTACTCCAGACTTACTGTGATGTGAAAGGGCATATTTCAGTCTACAGTAACTCTGCCACAAGTCTCCCCCACTACTTTTCAAAGTGTTGAATGTGCCAGTTGAATGTTTCATTTGATCTCACATATCCATTTAGCTCTCATTCACCTGTGCACAAACAACCATATAGCAAAGCACAGAGACTCTGGAGTGAATATGTCTCCCGTTCTCACCGGCTCCTGTGTTTGTAGATACTTTATTGTGTACAATTTTTAAAAAAGAGGGTTAGAAATGGGGATACTCCCTCATTACTCTCTCTCTCTCTCTCTCTCTCTCTCTCTCTCTCTCTCTCTCTCTCTCTTGCTCTCGCAGGGATGTGCGTGAGTTTGCTAATGGATCGGTCTGCCTTGAGTGCGACGCTCAGTGTGAAAAGGCTGAGGACAACATGCTGACCTGCCATGGCCCGGTAAGGTTCTGCTTTCTGTTGTGCAGTGCATATCTGTTCCCATCTGTGTTTCTATTGTCAGCACACACATACCAAGCAAACCATAGAGTGTGGCCATGGAATTGTAAGCCTCTTTCTCTGTACGGCGCAGACATTGAGCGCCAAAACTTTACATCCTAGCTGACAAAGGTGTTATGTTACATCATGGGACATTTGTAAATGTAATCTAAGAAGTTGCAAAACATGATAGAACCTAATAACACCAACATAATATGTGTTCTTGAGAGATAGACAGGTAGAATAGTCAGAAAACAAACAAACTTTTATGTCACTTTGTATTTTTTAGAAGTCAACATGTATATACTTATCTCTTTTTCGTTTTGCATTTGACTCAGCGCCCCTTGTTAAAGGAGATACAGACTAAAAAGCATTGTGAGCTGTGAATGTCCCAGCTCTCCCCCAGGCCGTCCTAAACTAGATGAGGTTTGGTGTCCACAGATAAAAGGAAGCCCTGTCTTGTGACTGCATACCTGCCTATCTGTGAACCAACCAGTGGGTTGACATACAAGCCAGACTCCAAACAACAAAGAACGTGTCTGGTCTGTTATTATTGGGCACCAGGGCATAACTTTTAGTATCACTCTGAGGTGAGGGTGAATTGCACGATAGGCCTGGTCATTTCACTCGTGCCCTCCGCCACCGACATGCAGATCCCGTTCCCCATCGAGCGCTGCCTCAGAGCCATCTCCTGCGAAAGGCTGGAGCGTGCTGGCGGCAGGGTTCAGGTTTCAGGGGGAAAATGACCTCATTGTTATTACGGCAGATTAGCCCCAGCTATGTTTTGATGCTCTTGGCTGACCGCCGGTAACTTATTGGCATGCTCTTTCCAGGAAAGCACTGGGACTGAGTCTGAGAAGGGCTTTGAGAGTGAGGCAGTATAAATTTATACTTATACATTTATGAGGATGGGATTAAGACCATTTTGGCTCACACATAGTCTTGCCCATAGAACCAAAATGGCACCCTGTCCTTCATTTTACATGGTCACAGAGTGGACAGTGGCAGGTTCAACAAACACACTGCTAATGACTCATCAGGTTGTGACCAATAGCAACAGTCATCAGCCCCTGAGGTTACACCTACTGAGGGGAACTGAAGGGCTTGTGAGATGAAGTGAGGGGCAGAAAAACGGCCATATTCACAGTCCAGGTGAAGGAGACAGGGACATACAAACAGTGCAGTGAACAGCGCATTATCTCCAAAGCACCAGCTGTTTGAGATAGACAGTCACATAATGGATTACTGACTTCATGAAACTCCCATGAAACTGACTAGGAATGACCACTGATGGTGATCATCATTAATTATCAGCTCATATTACCTTATAACATGCCACATGATGATCTTGACATGACCATTCAATATGAGGAGCATAGATTCTTAAATGGGATATCAGTGTGTTTAAAACTTGAAGTGCTTCTCCGTTAGTGAATAAGCACAGCACACTACAGCAGATGTTTTTTTCAGAATTTGGCAAGTATGGGTGCAGGCTTCTCTTGTAGCCCTGCAATAAAGCAGCAACTAACTAACTAATTATGGTCTTCAATCAAGACCTTGATAAGCTGAATCAAACAGTTTTTTGCCAGGCAAGATCAAAAGCCTGAGTCCACACCAGCCTTTCACGGGTAAGATTGGACACCTCTCTCACTAAAGGTCCAAGAAACTCATTTGTGATCTGGGCCATTCTTATCACGAATGAATTCCCCTCTAAAGAACTTTGCAGGCCATTAAATGAAGCTGCACTTAACTTCCCTTCTTCTCTGTAACAGTGGAAATGAGCAACACCCAACCGGCACTCTCTAGCGCGGCCTCTAGTTTGCGGGCAATGGCACGGGTTGCCCAAGGTTGCCGAGAAACATGATGAAAAATGAAGCTTCTTAAATCTCAGACTTCGTGTTAGAAATATTGACAGTGACATATTCTTTTTTTCAGAAACAGCTTTTAGAAGGTCATGATGTATCTGCCTGGCCAAGAGTTATTTTTTCTCCTCTCTCTCTCTTTTATGAGTATCTGTTAAATCCCTATTTGCAGAATCTGACGGCTGTATAAATAACCTTTATGACAGGCCCTCAGGACGGCCTTCATGGCCTCCCCCCTGAAAGTCCAGGCCATATCTTCTCTTACTTCACCCAGTCATCAATAAATGCCAGGATAAGGTTCACCTAAACTAGCTACTGATATGCGAGCATAGCCCCCACTGAAACCTGGATGTTATTGATGGTGGGCTGGATATACATTCAGACCAAAGATACAGTGACACTTCGTAAGGCACTCAGACCTGTATCATTTGTGTTCCACTTGTTCTAATTACCAGTTATATAGTGTTGGGTTACTGGAAACAATTCACCCTTTCCCATGTGATAGAAAGACACATGAAATGTAAAGCTGCATCACTGCCTTTCAAACTACAGCTGAAAATCCAGTGTTATTCAGTGACCGTATGATACCCATAAGCATACATACACAAGAACACGTTTGCACACACACATCTTTTCACAGACACCTACTCTCTGTCTCACACACACACCCCGGGTGCCATGAGGAAAACTGGTCTCCATAGAAAGGAATGAAGCATCCCCCTCACCCTATGGATGACATTGGGGAACATTTTTGGGGCTCCTGTCCAGTCCTGCATCCCCTAAATCATTCAGGGATTTCACCCTTTTTCATAGCGCCCATGACCCCACACGCACTTAGACACAGAAATGCACCGAATGTTTGGGAGTCATTGCCACTACACTCAGCTCCCTTTAGGAAGCTGTGCCTGTGCCCATGTGAGTAGGGATGTGGGTGTCTGTCAGTCCATGGGGCTCCCAGTGCCCATAGCAACGCCTTCCTGCTGAGACATGCTGTAACAGCTCTCGCTCCTGTCTCGCTCCCAGCTCCTGTGTTATTAGCCCCATAAATCCTGGCTGTGTCGATGCTTATGGTTATTGTGTGCCCTCTGAGGGATGCTTATGGTCCCTGGCCCGGTTGCTTACTCTTTATGTGTCTCCTCCCCATTCCTATCCCCCCAACCTCCACCCCCACTCCCACCCCCCCAAAACCGTCCTGGGCCTGGCGGTGAAACAGGGCCCCGACCACTGTGTGAAGTGCTCACACTTCAAAGACGGGCCCAACTGTGTGGAGAAGTGTCCAGACGGGCTGCAAGGAGCCAACAGCTTCATCTTCAAATACGCCGAAGCCAATAATGAATGTCACCCCTGCCACTCCAACTGCACACAGGGGTAAGGCTAAGAATGTATGAATTATGAATGTGTGTGTGTGTATGCGTTTGTATGTGTTTGCATATGCATCATAAGCATGTATGCAAGTATGTATGGAATTTTAAGATTTCTTCCCAGATCAGGACTGATGTGTGTTTGTGTGTTTTTTATATACAGTATGATGCATGTATATCATTCATATCAAGAATAAAAACTGTTTTACTGCTAGGTCAAAGTAGCAATGCAGTATAGGACTTATTTTGTTGTTCCATCATTTTTTGCATAAAATTGTGTTAGCTCTTCACTGAAGGGTAATATAGCAATTCAAACACAAGTGTGAAACATGTAATTCAAACAAAGTTCATGTATAGAACAAGACAAAAATAGTTTCAAACAGCCTAGCTGAATGAGAGATATTAATAGTTTGCTGATTACTTCTGTCCGTTGTTCTATTATTGCTGTGTCCTCATTCAACTCGAAATGAAACAATTAGTGGCCCCCCCGCTTCCTTGAGTGACCTCAGCACTACCCTTGCGTTCCCCCTTTCCATGAATGAACGCAATGGTTCCAGAGCTTTCTCCACGGTGGATTTAATCTTGCAGCTCCGCCTGCCAATGCACTCAGGGTATGCAACCCTCCTGCTGTGAAGAGCCTAATCCACAGGGAGAGAGAGAGAGGGAGAAAGAGGGACTGGGCAAATGAGAGGGAACTCATGCTAACGTGCTAACCTGCTGACACCCCCAATACATGCCCTCTCGATCCTCCCTCCTGCGATGCGCTGCTGGAGTCCCTTCATGTGCTGTGGCTGTAGTCATTGCCCCCCAGTTACTGTTGGTATCCCGCAGATCCTCGCAACCACATGCCTACGCAACTCAAATGGCTGAACATCAAATGCAAACCAATCGCTATACTTCAGCCATCTCTCTCAGCCAAAATTACTCGCTGTTCATTCTTGTTTTTTTAGCATTTACTTTCTCCTGTTGACCTAAAAATCTTTTTTCATTATTTGTCCTTACATAGAAAAAAATACATTGTGTTCGAAATGACAGTAATGCTAATTTGAATTTAGATGAGTGCATGGCAGTCCATTAAAATTAAAATTATACAATTCACACTATTTCTAAATCCATAAAAATCTGGTTGTCCATAAAATATGGAAGAATTTAAACATATGTACAATTTAAAACCAGATGATCATGTCAGTAAAAACCAAATTAAGGTTGGAAAACCAGCAACTTAGAGCAGCAAGATAGGCTAGCAATGGAATTGCTCCCTTCAGCAGGTTACTCTACCTGAACATGGGCTGCACCCAAAGGCCACATGTTACATTCTCAACATACAACACATACAAGCCCTGGTGTTTCCACCAGTTTAAGATTGTAGTGATGCAGGAGAGAGAGGCCACGTAATGGCAACAGCAATGAAAGCTGGCCAGGGAATGTGATTGATTGTCCTTCTCCCACAGGGTGTGGAGGGAGGGGGTGTTTCTGAGGTGGTTGACATGGCTGACAGGGCTTGAAAGACAGCCCTAAATGGTCTCTTTAAGTAGGAAAGGGGAGGATGAGGAACCGTCCCCCAGAGTGCCCCTCCCCCCAGGAAACCTGCAGACGTGTTGCTTTTGAATGTCCTCCCTCAGCCACATTGGCCCTGTGAAAATGCTGCCATGTCCACACTGCTGGTTACCAAAGTCTAAACATACAGCATGTGAGCAGCATCTGAACTGGGCCCTGATTGCAAATTATGTTTTTTTTTATTTATATATGTTTTTGATTCTGTTAAAGGGCAGCAGTTGTGATGCAGTGCTGTCTGATGTCGAGCACAGCTTTCTATAACAAGTTCCGCACCACACAACTCAGTCAGAACAACTGCACTCAGTCTGTATCACTGGCTTAGCTGCTGGAAACCGGCCATCCATGTTGTCGAAAAACAAAGAGAGTAGACCGGCCGGACTGGCAGCGGTCAGCCTCATTCTGATGACCCTGCTAATTAGCAACATGGTCACCGGCAGCACGAAAGCAAGTCAGAGCCACGTGTCAGGCCAGGAGACCAAACTGAGAGGGATCCCTGTCTGCGCTTCATAATTCACTCTGCCCCCTTGTGGCTGCGCCTCTCCACTGCGTTTTCCAGGGGTAGGAGCCCTCTCACTCAAGGCAGCACCCCGTGTTGTTTCGATTCAGACTGCACTGAACTACTCCCTAGCCACTTCAGTTTTCCGAGGTATTTTTAAAACTGGCTCTCCTTCCAGCAAGTTATATTTCAGCACTATCTATAACAATCTCTCTGCTGATTGTTTGAATCCCTTCCCAGTTTCTTTTTTCCTGTTTTCCTTGTGCTGTAAGAACTTGGCTGCTGAGGTTGACATGGAATGAGTGAGCAAGAAAAAGGGCTTTTGTCTGTCTCCGTAGAGGGATTTAATGAACTCTTCTCGTCTCTTCTTCCCAGGTGCATTGGACCTCGGATACAAGATTGCGTGGGAATGATGGACAGGTACTCTCCACAAATCATAATGTCTTTCCCCCCTTCCCCCTTCTCCTGGTAAGCAATAAATTGGTAGTAGTAGGCAGTAGATTGCTGTGGGCCCATATGTGTTCAAACATCAGCCTATCTATTCCCTCAGGCCTGGTTAGTATATGAAAACACCCCCTCATCTAAGTAACATGACCCCTACCCTGCCCTGGCCCATTTTATCTGGCAGTTTCTCTCCCAAGGCAAGATGAAGTTAAATGGGCGATTTTTTTTTTTTTTTTTTTTTGCCTGTGATTTAAGCCATTTTTGGTCACATGTGTGAACAAACTGGTGAAGTTGCTTGTAAAGAAAGTCACATTTAAGAATAAATTCAGACACACATGCTAACACACACACACACACACATTGAATGTATAAAGTTATTACTCCACAGTCTCTCTCTCTCTCGTTCTCACAGACACACACTCTCTCACTCTCTCTCTGTGGACAGGTCAGGGTCATGGGTGGTCTGTTATTGCTGACAGACCTGTGGTCTCTCCTGAGTCTATGGGGATGACAACAGACAGTGACAAGTGCTTTGTGTGACTGGCTCTGGGTCTCTTGGGGCCAGTGACACTGCTGTAGCCAGAGAGGTCACAGAGAACAGTCAGGCTAGACTATGACACTAAAGGCATGGACACTGACCTGTCAGGGTCATTTACCCAGCCCCATTTACACGCCTGCAAGCCGTATGCCAGCTTAGGAGCCCATACCACCCATAATGACAAATGGAGGTATCCCAGCACTCTGTTTGTGCTGTGGGGGATAAGACAATCTTGGCTGGATGTTTGAGCCCATAACACCTGCGTGCTGGGCAGGCATGTGGTTGGCGTAATCAGAGACCACAAAGCACAGAGCAGTCCTGCTGCCAGTGGAGGCACTGTGGCTGGCAGGGGATCCCACACCCACATATGGCATATTCTCTCTCCCTAATCTCCCCAGTCTGGCTGGACACTCCTGTCACTGGCATTACATCGAGGTGTTACCTCGTTCTGTGCCCTTTGTGTCCATGTCTAGTGGTGAGAACAGATGTATCTGCTGTGTGCTTTTGTGTTGTGTGTGTGTGTGTCTGTGTGTGTGTGTGCACTATATCAACAGCTATATCCATATGTACATGTATAAGCACATCTATTCAAATTGGACAATTACACGCAATCACAGCTTCCTCCGCCATAGCCTCACATGTTTTGCATCCCGTAGCACATTGACAAATGAGCATTACACATGTGGTGTCAGAGCATGTTGTGACTGATTGCATTATCGTTGCATTGTTGACTGTTTCATTACCCAGTTACTTTTTTTTTTTTTTTGGGGGAGTGTAGTCCATGAATGTGTAAATACACTAAAAAGAAAAAGGTTCTTCTGGGGTTCTTTGTTCATAATCATAAGGAACCTTCCATGGTACGATGTAGAATCAGTGAAGAAAAATTTTGATTGGTTATATTCTATCAGATGGCTTATTAATGGTTTATTAATGGTCCAATGTTCCAACCCCAAAACTGTTCCCTACGAAGATGAGTAAATTACCCTCTTTGGCCACCCCAGGGTCTTTTTTTTTGGTACAACAGAGTGTACAACGGCAACTGTTTTCTACAGCTTTCCTAAAGATCCTTGTGAGAAAACTCATTTTGCTTCTGATGGTTTATAGTAGTTTTAGAACCAGGTGCAAAAAAGCTGAAAACTTAGGAAATAAGAACACTGGTGAGGAGTAGCTGATTAACGACAAGCTTTGAAGTCAAAAGTCTTCCTGTACTTCACTCTGGGTTCGATAAACCGAAAGGGCTTGCCTTATCCTCCCGGGAAGAGAACAGAGAGCTACAAACAATTTTCGAGCAAAAAAGGATTTACGAAAAAAGAACCAGTGAACCTACGGGAGACTTTTAGGGCGGGGGGGTCAAACACAACAAACGTGTGAGTGAATCAGCACGCCATGGAATTAATTTATGATTAATAGGATGGGGAACAGGGCGACCCATGTGAAAACAAAGCCGACGCATTAACGGCAACAGGCAAAATCTGAGGAGACACACGTACAAGAATAACCCTGCCAGAGCCATTTAGAAATACAATAGTGTGTACCAGCTGGTGATTTATAGCCACGCACTACAGACCCCAGGGTTGTTGGTTTCAATTGATTAGGACTATCAGAGGCTGGGCTTGGAAATTGAAGTTGTTAGCCGATGAGCGAATGGAATTAGGCGGAAAGGCGGGACACAGTGGAGGCCAATAAAGGCACTGCGTTTGAGAGGGAAAACCGTTTCAGCACACTACCTCATGGCAGTGCAGTGCAACTGGGCAGCAGGGAGCTCTCGCAAGGTATACTGGGACAGCTACCCTGAAAACAGAGAGGATTCTGAGCCACATAAAAACAACGTTCCCGGGAGCACATTACTGCACACCACTATCCACATATATGCATGTCCAAAGCTATATGTCTCCATCTCAATTTTGCCCATGTACCACTTACCCCTTCCAGCAAGCATCATTCCTAAATCAATGCCTGCACTTATCAGCATATGTCAGCTCATGTTTCAATGACTGTGTGTGTCTTTCCTGTGCTTAGAGTCCACAGGAGGCATGTGTGCCCCTAGCAAAGATGCCTTTTATGTCTTCACATATGTAGCTTGTCAGTATAAAACCACAGTGTCGTGTATGAGATGCTCGCTTGAAAGCCCAGCATCTGCTTGATGGCAGACAAAATGCAGTTTAAGTGAACTGAACAAAGCTGTGTTTTCCAGTAGTTGGAAGCTTGATTTGAAGATTAAATCAAATTTTACATGAATGTGAGCATTACCCAAACTTTAGTATTTAGCTCGGGGAATTGCACTGTAAAATAAAAGTATTCCAGAACATTCCCTGTAACTCCATTGCTGTATAATTCATCTATAACTCTCTCAGCGTTTTGTTAGTCACATATACATATTGATGGTCAACATTTTGACTGTCTTTGCGGAAAAACAATGAGTCATTGTCTGGGTTCTATTATTTTCAATTATTAGAAAAATAATGAAATTATAATGTCAGTAATATGTTAGGGCTGGTATATTATACTTAAATTGGCTTATCTCACTTAATAAAAACTAATATGCAATTAAGTAATGCAAAATATTTTTTTCTTGACTTAACTGAAAAAATAATTATTGCATAAAATATGACTGAGTTATACAGGATTAATGAAAATGTGTGGTGTAAAAAGAAAAAAAAATCATTTAATTTCCTCCATATTAAAAAATAGTGTACCTTGGGGAAAAAGTGGAAAGCTCAAAGGGGAATATCGTAGAATGAGACCCACTGATCCACGGTAATGAGTATTAGTTCTCTGATTAGCACCAGTGTTATTTTTGTTACGCATTTCTCCCTGCTGAAAACATAGTTTCTTCTTAGGCATGTAATTTACAGTAATGGAGGAGATGAGGGAGTTGGCTCATAGGACAGCACATGCAGCAAAGCATGTGATATAGCACTGGAGTGTGCTTTGCAAATTCTTTTTTCCTTTCCCAGAAAGAAACCAGTAATGAAAGCAACATACCACTTCTGCAGTTGATTTAATATCCGTCCACAGCTCCCCACCCCACCCCCACCCACCCCCGCCTCCCTTCTCTTTGCGATATTCAGGGCCACGCTGTTCCTTGTTCACATGAAGCACAGTCAGACAGAGAACAGACTGCAGTATCGACTGCGGTGTGTAAAGCGGGGGAGAGGGGGTTGTCTCCCTCTCCATTGTAGGTAAATGAACGCAGCGAGCGACGAGAGTGATTGGGAGATAATACAGTGAGAGGGCCCGCGAACAGCCCTGCCGCACAGCCCTCAGGCCCTTTGTGCTCCGGCCTGTGGATCGATACTTTATTAACCTGAGAGATACTCAGCCGAGAGCAGGCTAATCTAGCCCTCTGTCGCCCACATGTGAAGAGGATGCTTCCTCGCTCATCTTTTACCTCCCCTTTTTTTTGCTTTATTTTCATCTTGCGCTCCAGGCCCCCGCCGACAAAGTCTTTAAGGGCTACTGTAGCCCTTTCGGACAGATAAATAATGGCACCCTCTGTCATTTTAAGGGAGTAGCCTTTTATCATGTCACTTTTCCATTTTCTGAAATGAAGTACTTTCTGAAGGCAAAGTTTAACTTCATAAATCCAAATCTCCCAGAAAAAGAAATGACCAAGATGAAAGGTTGGTGTGCATAAAATTCAAGCAATGAAGCATGTTAAAGGAGATTTTCACCCAAATTCAGTTTTAAATATTATACTTTATCCTTACTGATGTATAAATGTAATGGTTTATTCATACTCTTTACATACATTAAATTATAGGTTTTGGAAAGATGGATAAAACAAATAGCTTTATCCCTACTAAAAGTGTAGCGATGTACAGGTGTACATCCTTAAATTTTTTGTTTACATGGCACAATTTGATCATGTACTTCAGCAATGTCTTGACAGCATCAGAAAAATGTCTTCGTCTGCCTCCCATTGGCTCCGTGTATGCATAAAACAAATTGTGGGCTTTCTAAGAAAGAAACACACAGTGTAGCCAACAAATGCTATATAATCTCATGCATTACCCTGATGAAATGAGTAAGGCGTTATCACATTTAATGGCACAGCCTCATGCTTTTGTGATATAGTCATTTAGCTGATGCCATTTTCCCGATTTAAAACCCAGCCCTCAAGTGTTGGAGCTCAGCAGCGGCCAAATCTGTGCCTTTATTAACGGGAGAAAATAGGGCTCGAGAGCGGATCTGGCAGACGCCAAGGAAGCAGAATGCTCTGAATACACTGAGTAGTGTCCGTACGGCTCTTCATACAGCATATTATCCTTTTAAATTATATGTGGCCAATAGAAGGATGATGCATATTTAGGCAATAAGAGCTTCCTTTTTTTAAGGGGACAGCTTTCTTGGGGCTCCCAATCATAATTTTGAGTGTTGATCACTGTTAATTTGATGGCTCTATATTTCATAGTCCTACTTTAATAAGGGTGTGCCACTTTGCCCTTTGGGCTTAGTTTATCTGCTGCTTCAGGATGTTACTTTATGTTTTTAATTTTATAAAACACAACTTTCATCTCTTTCTCTTAGTCTTCATCTTTCTCCTCTCCATGTTTGTTTTTCTGTCGGTTCTGTCATCAGGTGTGTTTGTTTCATTTCCTCTCATGACCACACTCTGCTCTTATGACTGTGTGTTTTTACAGTGTTCAACAAGCCAATTACAAGTGCATTACAAGGGGATATCCTTTCTCATTTTCTCTCTCTCTCTCCCTCTCCCTCTCTCTCTCTCTGTGGTTCAGGACACCCCTCATTGCAGCCGGTGTGATTGGGGGTCTGTTTGTGGTGGTCATCGTAGCACTTAGTGTGGCTGTCTACGTGCGACGCAAGACCATCAAAAAGAAGAGAGCCCTGCGCCGCTTCCTGGAGACCGAGGTGAGTCACTTCCTGTCAGTCCTACAGCCTGCAATAAGAGGATGCCACAGGTTCAATGAAAAATCACTACACTTCGGATGAAAAAAAACTCTTCGCAAAGCAAAAACCCACACTCGCGCAAAGTCATCCTCACTTTAAAACCCACTTTTCTCAAATGGACACAAGTTGGCTGGAACAACTTGATGAGGAGAACTTAATCAGTTAATCAGCCAAAACTAAATGTGTCAAAGACCAGAACTCTGTTTCCTCAGACTTTTTAAAGTTTATGCTTGCTTATTACAAAAGGAAAAAGGAGCTGTCACACAATGGTGAAAGTGTTCATCATGAAGGCATTCCTTAAACCTGCATGTTTGTCACTGGTGCTCTTTTCAATATCAGAGCCTGGGTAGGTCTTATAGGGCTGTAGATTTTTAGGGTTTTATTACAAACACGCGTTTTCTAAGAATGCTAATAATCACAATGAAGCGTGCCTGAGGAGATGGTTTTCACATGGTTACATTTGTTTGAAAATTGATTGAATTGCTGTCATTCATGTATTAATGAATATGCATTAATATATTAAGTGACCGTGACAACATGCCATGTTTTAATATGATAGTTTTCATTTGGCTCCAAACATGAATTTTAGATCCACTGTACTGTTGGTTAGGTATAGCATGCCAATTGTCCTCTCATAGACCATCATAACCCACCCACCCCAGATAAACATGGAAAGGAGACAAGTTTATTACGAAGCCCAGAGTTCATTAGCACCCCAACAGAGTGAAGGATTAATTAAAACAAGACCTAATGAGATCATAAAGCATTAAGGACTTCAATACTGCTCTAATAAAGAGTGCTCATAAAACAGGCTCCTTTGTTTGGATCATTGTGGCAGTAATGCGCTCGGAGCACTGGCAAATCATTCTGCAGACTAAACTTTGTCGTAGCAGCGAGGAGGAGGAGCACTTGTGATGATTGCAAGTTCGATATTAACGAGTAATATTCTTCTACTCAGTGGCGAATGTGTTGTCTTTTGTTGTCCTGTGGTGCTGTAGCATGGACTTGAATGGACATTGTAGAGAAGACCATGTGTAAATATGAATGCAGGGGCATGCTATACTATACAAATACTGTACAATACTATACAATAACATTACACAATATCATACTACACAATACTAGGCAATAGTACACAATGTCATGCTATGCTATACCCATATCATATTATAATATCCAAAACAGAGCATATACTACTAATGTACTATGAAATGCAGTGTGATTCTATGTTATACTAAAACTTCACTAAACAAAAATACATATTTTTAAATCGGATTTGGTGTAGACATATTGAATGGTCTTTTCAGCTTCCTTACATAAGGTAATGTGGAGGTGGCTAGCAGAGTTTTGTATGGTGTAGAATGCACTTAGTATTCAGAAGAGCAAACAGCTGCTCATTGCAGAGCGGGGGCCATGTTTGCCTTCCTGTCTATCTGCAGTCCTGAATGAGAAACACTGGCTGTCACTGTGCATTTGGGTAATCTGCGGGCTCTGCGTCGAGCGTTATTGACATCTGTCAGTTAGGCCTAGTCATGCTCATCCGCTCTGTGGAGGATTTTCTTTCTTTCTTAAAAAATATCTTGAAACCCAGACTCTTCCAAGCGCAGACATCCACGTCAATTACCCCTGAGAGCTCTGTGACATCAGAGAACGTCTGTATTTTTTAATTTTTGTTGGACTCATACAGTAATAAATATCCCGCATCCCATAAACTGTCCATCTGAAATAGATGGCAGGGCTTTGTGAGCGTAAAGTATAAGCAACGCAATCAGTTTGGGTACCGAGTTCCAATAACCCCCAACCCCTCCCCCACCCCCTTAACCCCCACCCCCAGACCCCCACTGCCAGCTTTCATCTGAATACATTTCCTTCTCCCCACAGCCAGCCTGAATGCTAAGAGCTATTTTTGGGAGGGCGGAAGTGTGTTTGAGACAAATTGGCAGGGTAGGGTGTGTTTGGGGGGTGGGGCCCGGGGGGGGTTGAGGTATACAAAAGACATCTGTCGTGATTCTGCGGTGATGTCATCGGCCTCCGGGGGGTGGCCAGCAAAAAGAGCATGACTGTAGAAATCACACCACGTGGATAAATATCAGAAAGGAGCGGGATGTGGACTGTTTTAAGAGCTGTTGTTTGCAGAGAGTGAGAAGGAGAATAAGAGATAAAGAGAAAGCACATGAGGGAGATCAAGAATGAGAGGAAGAGATGGAGGGAAAGGGGAAGAGAAAGTGTGAGAGAAAAAGAGAGCGCTCTTTGTCACCCGAAACATTAAAGCCTTGTTTAATGTTGTCTATTGAATGGAAGAGCTTTGATGTGGCCCCCTCCTCCTTTTCGCCCATCTCTGATTCACATGTGCACCATGGTAGCCTCTGTAAGGAGGAATCTTTTCCCAGTGTTGTTATTTTTTAATTTTGTGGACCTTTATTTTCTAATTCATATTATAATATTTCATTGGTACAAATTGCATTTCTGTTCATTTCATAGCTTTGCTTAAAAATGTCTCCATATAAGGAAGGGGTAGGTTGGTCCATTTGGTCCCTCTCCATATAAGGAAGGGGTAGGTTGGTCCATTTGGTCCCTCTCCATATAAGGAAGGGGAAGGTTGGTCCATTTCCAGGTTGGTTAATATAAAAAGGCTTCCCTGTTTTTATTTTTTGTTTTTCACAGGTATCTGTGTCTAAGGTCGAAGGGGGCTCGTTTAAATCTTTTCATCTGTATCATTTATTTTCCTCCTCTTTTTTTCTTGTGTCCTCTTTTTCTTCTCTCTTTCTCTCTCTCTCCCCTAGCATTTCTCTTTTCCCTCCCTCTCTCCCTCTCTCCTGAGGGACCACTTGATGAAAATACAATCACTCTGGCTCTAGACATAGCCTTGGCCAGGATAACAGAATTAAGTGGCTAAATGCAATTGACAGTCAGGTCTGTGCTTTGAACAGCGGAGGGTGGAGAAGGTGGAGGGGAGGGGCAGTGGAGAAGGAGCGTCTTTTCTCAAAGCTGACACAGTGAGACCCCCCCCTTCACTAGACCCCTGGCCCCTGCTTTCCTCTACAAGCGTGGTAATGCGTTTGGAATTACTGCAGCTCCGCCTCTGTGGAAGTGAACTGTGGCCCCTCATCCAGCAATCAGACGAGTGTCTGTGGAGAACCACTCTCCCCAGGCTATTACTACAGGCCCCACGGCAACAGGGACAGAGTCAGTGCTTATACACACACACACACACACACACACACACACCCAAACATACACACACACACACATACACACAAACACAAAAACAAACACTCACACATACATACACACACACACACATGCACTCCCTTACCCACACACACACACTCATACACATTAACACACATAAAAAAACAATATCTAACAATCATACAAATACAAGCGCACAGATCTAAATTCACATACAGTAATACATGGACATTTATTTGTTAATTAAGCATTTTCCTACTTGTTTTACGACATAAGTAGGCAAATTCAGCATAGTTTTTTTTTCATACATGGCTCTGACTGACTCCCTGAGCTCTGTAAGGAGGGGAGACAGAGCTGACTACCAGTTACATACTGGCTTAATTCCCCTCATCTGTGGGTTATGCACCACTAATATACAATCTTTAAACGTCTGGTTTGTGGAAGTATTGCTTTACTTGTTTTTCATTTTTCTTTTTCTTTGTTTACAGGCACAGCATATAAGTAGCCTTCATACTTCTACCATATATTTCTAACAAATTAAAGGAATACTTCATGCAGAGACTTTACTGTCTGTGGGAAGTGGCAGAAATCTCAGCACTCTCTCCTTTTAATACACTGTCATCAGTGACTGAGTATAACTGCGGCTGTTTTGATGGCATGTGCATAGTTAACACAGTCCTTCACAGCAGCAGTGTGAGGCATTGGTATGGGGGTCTGCTGTGTCTCCTAGTTTTTGGAATGTTTCAGCAATCTAATTAATAATTTGTTAAATTAATGTAGAAGATTGGCTAAAGAGTCTGCATACCTTGTTTTAAAAGTTTAAACTGGTTGAAATCACCGAAACCTGTGGACATTGTAGAAATACTGTAGTTATCCATGGTATTCATTCATTCATTCATTCATTCATTCATTCATTCATTCATTCATTCATTCACCCTTATTTAGTGTTATTGAGATTAGAATTGTTCAAAGAAGGTAACACTTACATTCTTTCAAGGACCTCTGAAAAAGATTGTAGCAGTGTATAAAGATGTATTGTCAATAAAATACAATGATTGTAATATGTTTTGTAAAATATGAAAGCATTATAAAAACAAATTCATTCATCATAATTAACTGAACAAATTAGATTCCACATTGTATGCTGTGGATGGAAAGCCTAATTCATTAATTCACAAAGTGACAGTGTCCACATTTTAAAAATCATTTCAGGATATAAGCTAGTCCATTACAATTTCTGTCTCCTGATCATTCCATGAGTATGGAAATAAAAAAAAAGTATTATTTATAACTAATCTGAGCAAGATTTGAAAATGATTTGTTTCTCAATTTGTTTCTATGGTTTTAAAGAAAGTGACTCACTTTGTATAGTTAGCATTTTACATTGTAAGTCTATAAAAAACCAGGTCACTCGTAGTGTCTCTGGCTGTGCAGTATCATAGAAACAATAAATTGTATTTTTCAGTTGTCTTATTATAACTAAGATTGTGCATATACAAGAATAAATTGATTGGTCCTAATATAAACCCTTGAGGAACCTTTAAAATAGTCTGACCAAATTCTTTAATGTATTGCATTGAGTATGATTTGTTGGATTATTGGCAACTCTGAATAACAATTACACAGTGTTGGAGAACTGCAAAAAGGAGTGAAATTGGTATTACTAATTGAATAAGCAAACCCCTGTTTGCTCCTGTGATTTAGCCGTAGTGGTTTAAATCAGCAGTCAACTGAGTGCACTGTCAATCAGAAGTCTGTTGGGCAAGGCTAGGTCGTACTTGTACTGGCACACTGACCGTGTCAGTCAGCTAAGGCAAAGCAGGATTCAGCACCACGAGCTAGAGCTGGGTAGTGAACAGCTCCCAGTCTTCAGCACCGGCTTGTCTGGACAGCTCCCCCAGTCTTGAGCAGGCCTCTCTCTACTCTCTCCCTGCTGGACTCAGACGCCTGCAATCATCACTTTTCACCCCTGTCCACCCCCACCCTCCCTACCCCATCCCCCCCCCTCCCCCTCCCCCCAACCCCTCCCCTTTCCTCTCTCACTCCTCCTGGACTGATTTAGAATTCCATTTAAATGAAGAAGCGCTTCTGCGTTTTAATCCAGCGCCCGTGTCGGCCCATAATGGAGCTGAGAGCCGGGAGCGGAGAGGAGCTGAGAGCCCCACTGATTTACTCACCGTGTTATCCAGCACTCCAGTCTAATGAAACAACAAGGGCCTGTGCTGCTCTTTATCTGCACTGATTACCCTCTCTTTCTTTCTCTCTCTTCACATCTCTCTCTTGCTCTCTCTCTCTCTCCCGCCCTCTCTCTCCTTCTCAGTATATTTTTCTCCATCTGTTCTTTTTTGTTTTCCCACTTTTTCTCATCCAACTCTCCTTCTTTTTCTCACTTTCTCCCTCTATCTCTCTTTTTTTTGCTTTCTGTTCTTGCTCTCTGTATATCTTTCTGCATCTTCTTTTTTTCTTTTCTTCTTCTCTCTACCTCTCTCCCTCCCCCTCGATCATGGTCCCTATCTTGTTCTATCTCTCATTTTATCATTTTGTTTTGTTCCCTTCCTTCTGGCATGAGATAGGACTGTGCTACAGAAACAAAAGTAATAGAATGCAACTATGCACAGTTATTGTCTAATGAATCCTCAAGTAAACGATCCAACAGAGTTAACTCTTAAAGTAAAGTTGTCATCTGTCACAATAAAAAGGTTCGGCATAAAAGTAGCACAAATGATCTTATAATTATAAAAATAATTCTGTCTCCCTGTCTTTACTTGTGTAACTGGTTCAGCTAACATTTAGAAATGGTGAATATTGCTGCACTCCTTCAGGCTGCATGGTTGTGTCTCTGCAGGACTCTGTTGTGCTGTAGGTCTCTCAACCATAATGATTAATCTGCATTGCCTCTGTGATTGTTTGGCAATTTATTATTTTAAGCTAAGTGAGCCTCCTGGGATTTCTGGTTCTGGGTGTGATGTGGTGCTCACCTGTGTCTGTAGGTGATAGCTATGTTAAATATCACTTGAAAGTTTTCAAAAAGGATCAGAGCTTCCACATGAACATACACAACATTGAATGTTGAGTTGTTTGTAAGAAAGTTGTTGACTTGTGGAGTGTTGAATGGTGATAGACGAGTTAGGTAAGGAGCAATGTCACATCACTGACCTATTCACCGCCCCCACCTCTGTCCCGCAGTTGGTGGAACCACTCACCCCCAGCGGCACCGCCCCCAACCAGGCCCAGCTGCGCATCCTGAAGGAGACTGAGCTGAAGAGGGTGAAGATTCTTGGGTCTGGGGCCTTTGGCACTGTCTACAAGGTAGGCAGTTCCTCCATTCCATCGGCAACATGTCGGCAGTGGTCTCCAAACAGACGTTCTGTCATAATCTGAGTCTCCTGCCATTTTATTGGTTCTACCAAGTTTTAGCCAGCATTATATGATAGGTAATTATTTGAGTTGGGTTATTTCAGTTGTCCTCTGGTTGGATCCACATCTACATCTGGGTACATACATCTACATCTGCTTTGACAAATGAAGCAACTGACCATTGGTCTGTTCACAAAGCAAATTATTTTATTTTGGATGGATTCTTTGAACAGAATATGTGCCTGTTCAGAATAATAGCGCCTTCGGGTTACTATTCTGATAAGTAAGAGTATTCTTGTACCACACTGCTAATGACCAGGATTGCGTCCCAACCCTGCCATCTAAAACAATGTAATAACTGTGTGCAACCTCTATTATTGTGTAAAAAAGTGGTCCTGATCATCACTGTTTGGGTAGAATATTTTCTAAGCCAGCATTAAAAAACAGACCACAAAGGGTCAAGTTGAAAACATGTTTTGTGTCTCTAGGTAACAAATACTGTCCTCGCAACACTTCTGGGAAATTATTCCATCAAGGTTGTGGCAGCATTGTGATAATGCAGTACTCCTGAGAAACATTCTGAGCAAAGGAAGAAAATGACCAGCCCGAGAACATAGGAGACATACAAGTAGCAATGCATTTGTGTTGTCATGTGTTTAAGATTATGGTTCAGCTGGCAGAAAAAGAGCTTTTAATTGCATAAAAACTCTTCCTTTTGCCTTTACTGCACAAAAGAGATTTCATATTGTGTGGGTAATTGTCCATGGATATGAACAGAGACAAAATCCCAGACAAAAAGCAGAAAATGGCTGCCGCCCTTTACCAAGGTCAATGCAAGGGTATAGCAGCTAGTTATGCTCTGTGACCATGATGAAAAATCAGATATCTGTTTTATTAGTGTAAGGTTTGTGCCTGTGTGACACCTCACTCCTCGCCTATGTGTGTCTACAGCTGTTTCTATGTATGAGTGTGTGTGTATGTGTATGTTTGTGTATCCACAGCTGTTTTGTGTATGTGTGTGTGTGTGTGTGTGTGTGTGTGTGTGTGTGTGTGTGTGTGTGTGTGTGTGTGTGTGTGTGTGTGTGTGTGTGTGTGTTTATGCATTCATGTATTTGCCTGGGCATATGTGTGTATGTGATGATCATGTGAGTGTCTCACCTCACCCATATGTTTTCTCTCAGGGGATCTGGGTGCCGGAAGGTGAGACAGTGAAGATCCCGTTGCCATAAAGATTCTGAATGAGACCACGGGGCCCAAAGCTAATGTGGAGTTCATGGATGTGAGTAACTCACCGGCCTGTTAATGAATGGTGTCTGTGAAATCAAAGGCTTCCTGGAAACATTTTCCACACAGCCGTTTCTCAAGGACACTATTTGTTTTAAAAAAAGGAACAAACCTTCACCTGCAAGGTGATGCAACAACAGAGAAACACTCAAGCTATACAGGAGCCTGGGGAAGTGCTGGGGGGTGTGCAAGTGAGAAAAGAGGGCAGTCGTAGATATGTAAGGACGCTGTGTGGGCACAGTGGTTAAGTTCCCATTGATATTTCAGCGACCTCCAACCTACTCTGAGCTACCCAGTGTTTACTGAGGAATAATTTTGAGATCTAATCAGAGGAGCTCCTTACAGCCATTAAGTGGCTCGTAGCCTTTTATATCTGTGGGAAGAATACATGGCTCTGCTGGAAGTGTGCGAGCACATTTAGCTGGAAGTGAATGGGGGCTTAGTTTATCAGTGAGGAGGCAGGCAAAAGCAAGGGGCGGGGGCTCAGGGCTGAGGTTTTTCTGCAGCTCTTGCCTCCACCCATCTGTAAAATTCAGGACACGGGAGCCTTGTGCTGCTCCTCTGTTTAAACATAAATCAAAACCCACTCACCCTGGCCACGTGATTGGATAGAAGGAACTAGGTCACAGCTCATGATTGGTCTAGGAAAGCTCAAGCTGTTCGTACCTGTGGCGGAGTGCTAGAACTAATTATTACAACTGTCAGGT
Source organism: Albula goreensis (assembly GCA_022829145.1). Classification (NCBI taxonomy): domain Eukaryota; kingdom Metazoa; phylum Chordata; class Actinopteri; order Albuliformes; family Albulidae; genus Albula; species Albula goreensis. The sequence continues at coordinate 18,787,406 of CM040761.1, read as the reverse complement.
GCATGTGTGACGGCCTCTTAGAGCATGTATGTTCTGTGGGTAATTAAGTTACTATGCCAATGTTAAATCCTCGTAGAAGACAGTCTGCTCTGCTACAGCACTCCGTGATTAAAATAAAAAAAATATCCTATAATATGATATATTTAGTATGGACACATGCTGCCAAACACACAAACATGCAGTCTGTTCATCTCCCTTCACACTCACACGTGATGGACATGTGTGTGTGCACACATACACACACACACACACACACTCGCACACACACACACACACACACACACACACACAAACACGTACACACTCTTTTCTCGCCCTCCCTGGCACACACATCTCTCCGTGTTACCCTGATTCCCAGCCCTATCACAGCTTGAATAGCAGGTTGTGCAAAGAAGGCTGGGGGTCAGGTAGCAGTAATGGAGGTCAGGCCTGTACAGAGCAAGCAGCAAACTGAACCATTCCCAACACTGCCTCATAATGTTTTCCCAGGAAACTGATAAAAGGATCGTATTTTACTCCTGCGTTTACTCGTAACCGGGCAGAAAGCCACAATAGATGTAGCACTGCTGTTCTTTTTCCTCCATGAATATAGAGAGAGAGATGGGGTTATTTGGAGTACTTTATGGGCCCTTGCATAATCTTCTCCTTAGTTATTAGCTGGAGATCTACAGCACTGTCTCATTGGCTCTAAATCAGACCTAATTCCAGCGGCAAATGGCATTTTCTACCTGCTGCAGACTGTGAGGGACTGTATTAATCTGCTTTACACCCGAGCACAAGTTCCAGCTCTTTTGTAAATCTAAATTTAAAGGCTCTTCATCTATCACCTCAGCGCTGTCTTAAAATATCTCCTCTCTTTGGTGCAAATGTAATCTCCAGTCCGCCTGCTCCAGGGCGTTCACAGCAAGACAGACTTCCCATCACTCTGCAGCAGGGTCTACAGCTGCCCATCTTCCTGCCTCGCTGTCACACACACACACACACACACACACACACACACACACACACAGGAGCTGCACTGATGCCCCCATCACACACACACTCACACACACACTCTCATGCACACAGACAGGTGCTACATTGAGCCCCACACACACACACATGAACATATGTGTGCGCACACACACACACACACACACACACACACACACACACACACACACACAGCTGTACACAGTTGAATTTCCCCTGAAAAGTAGTTTGAGTCGTTCAAGGTCTTGAAAGGAGATGGGTGTAGAAGCTCCCTGTTAGTTATAAATTACCTTTCCTTCAGAAACATGTGCAATTGTTATTCATCCCTACATAGACATATAAACAGGTGTGTGTGTGTGTGTGTGTGTGTGTGTGTGTGTGTGTGTGTGTGTGTGTGTGTGTGTGTGTGTGTGTGTGTGTGTGTGTGTCTGATCTGCTGCTCTCTGCATGGCACACTCCCATGGGAACACTGGTTCAAGGCTGCTGTGGCATTGCAGCAGCTCAGTAACATGGCCCCAGCAAACGCCATGGCAACATGATCCTGACAAATGTATGGTTCCCCAGGCCTGAGTCCCTGTGTTTCCCCCAGGAGGCCCTGATCATGGCCAGCATGGAGCACCCCCACCTGGTGAGGCTGCTGGGCGTCTGCCTGAGCCCCACCATTCAGCTGGTCACCCAGCTCATGCCCCACGGCTGCCTGCTGGACTACGTCCACGAGCACAAGGACAACATCGGCTCCCAGCTTCTGCTCAACTGGTGTGTCCAGATCGCTAAGGTAGGAGACGGGTCCAGCCCACATCACCTGACATCACACACAGGGGAGGGGCAGTACACATCAGAGGTTTTAGCGATCAAAGGCCTTTCTGTAAGCTTCTCCCCAGCGAACTTCATGTGACCTTCTCAGAGACCATGCTGTACACCTGGGTAAGGTTTAATCCAGCCTTGGTAATGGCCCTGAAGAGCCCCAGTGTCAGCTTGTTTTTGTTTGCATGCTAAACTCCAGTGATCTCAGACCCAAGAAGCCATGTTGAGTTGACTTCATTGTGTAGGCAAATCACAATCGTTGATTAAGTGAATGCTGAGTAACAACAAACACCTGCACACCCTGTGCCAGAGGAGATATAGATGGAGACCACCACATCACATGTAGTGGTCATTACTGAAATCCACCCCCAGCTGTGTCACCATACACCTGGAGGGGGCGGCGTTAGAACATTGGACTGTGACTGAGTCGAGCAGGCTGCACTATGCACACGTTATTTTTTTTAATAGCATGCCAGGGATACTCTTTACCACAGAATCCTGTTTTGATTTGCGCTGCAGCAAGACCTGATCTCACATGCTGCAGGTTTTTTTTTCTGTGTGCGTTAGCTTCAGAAAGTTCCTCTTGATTTGCGTCCCCTGCCTTTCCTGTATGTGTCTCTCTCTGAGATGGGCACACTGTGTACTGGAATATGGATCAGTCATCTCCCCTCCTCTCCTCTCCTCTCTTCTGAAAGGTTAGCACTCTGCTCGTGCTCCTTTGATATCCAACCCCCTGCTTAGCTAGTTAAAGAGCCGTCGAAAGTAGCAACATGTAAACTAGCTATAGGCTACTCTGTCTATCTTGTATGTCTGTCTGTCTGTCTCTCTCTCTCTCTCTCTCTCTCTCTCTCTCTCTCTCTCTCTCTCTCTCTCACGCACACACACACAGGACACACACAGGCAGACACATACACAGATGTGCCAGCACAATGTGTATACAAAAAATGCAAAGCTTTAAAGAGAAGGCTCTTGAAATTCTGTTTTGTTCATGCACCTTCAAAGCAGTAAAAGAAATACATCATGAAAAACTACAAATGATGCTATTCTAGGTTTATTTAAAAATACATTGACTCAGTGGTGCACCGTCTGGTACATACAAGAGATATGTTCTCTGTTTAACCATTGTTACCTGAACATTGAAATTCAGAGATTAAATAAGCACAGGTTATTCTTCAGAGGAAGGTGAAAACATTTCATCTGCGTAGACACGATATCTTTAAGGACGTGGGCTGAAAGAGTCGTAACTGTTTCTTGTTGGAGGATGAAATAAAAAAAACCCACACAGGTGAATAATGTATCTATTCCCATTTGATAACGCGAGTAAATCCTAATGCATTGTGAAGTACAGCTGTCCTTTTTGATCTCAGATTCACAGCTAGAAATACACCCGGTCTCATCAAAGACTTTGGGTAGTTCCATGGGATGGGAGGTTTAATGTGAAGGGAGGGTTTACACAGGGCTCCGCTCCCACTGTCTCAGCGGCTGAGAAGGGAAATGAGCTTTAGGAGCAGAAAACTTAGCCAGGTACTTATTGCGGTAATTGGATTCGATTTGATATCTGCGGCAGTGAAGGGCTCAGTCTTCGGTAGACAGGGAGGCAGGGTAATCTGGTATTCAGCAGTAATAGCCTTTAAAGCTAAACATCCTGAGACATTAGAAACACCATTATTCACACTTATAAATAATGGAAGCAATAATGGCACTGATATATAATAAATAAAGCGTTCACTTTTGCTTGCAGCACATTATAAATATATTTTTAAAACTATTTAGGCAGAATGTGTAAGACAATTTAAAATTACAAGTGAGAGTGTTTAGTGAAAACAAAGCTTATTTATCAAGTAAATATCTTCTATTGGATGTTAGTGTATTAACTCAATGCTTTTGAGTGGTACATTACAATTTAATATCATCTTTATATAGTTGTTATTACACACATGTGTTTTAAAGGACTCTTTGACCTGACTTAATAATGTACTACAACAGAGTGCAGTATTTATAATCCATTTCCTCTCACATTGACTCAGACTAATAACTTGTGACCTGTCTGAAACCTTATTGTGGCAGTTCTATAACCTTGCAGTGATCTTATAAAACTGTAATGATATCATGGTAGTACTTAGAGAACTGGTGTATCTAGAAGTCACACAGTACTGCCAATGGGGTTTAGCTGCAGTGTGTGTTATCTCCATAAATTCACCGTACCACGCAATGTGGATTGCATAGCAGTGCAATAGTCATAAATAGCTCTCAGCAAGAATTGGACCTTTGACATTTTTTGCATGATTATGGTATTTTTGTTGTATATGAATTAGCTGATACTGTCTGTCTGCTCTTATTCACTCTGCATACCTACTTGGTAAATTCGCTACTCATTGTGGATATGAATGAGAAGGAAATAGGAGAGGGAAATTACCCACGGACTTTTTCAATGTTTTTTTTCTCAGAGAGAGAGAGAGAGAGACAGAGAAAAATAGATTTCATGTTCAATCATATCATCCTATCCCTCCCCATGACACAGCACAAATCCTTCCCAGAATTCCCTGTGTTACTCTCCCCTCTATTGTCAGTGTTTTCTGCAAAACAGAGAAGACAATCGATACCACATGGGAGCTTTTGGTAAAAATGCAGCTTCAAGATAAGTTTAACAGGAGGCTCTTCCTGTTGAAGGCATTGGGCATTTAAATGGTTTAATTCCATGTCTAAAGCTGAAAGAGTGGTCTGTGTTGTGCCCTTTAGATTCAGAAACTGTCAGTCTTCATTCTTGTCACTAAATACCTTTACATGCTTTGAAAATCAGCAGTCTTAATACCTACTGCTGGCTTTTGTAGCGGTACTGTGTGATTTGCAGAAATTGGCAGGAAGTTTGTCTAAGACTCTTTTTCTTTTTTTTAACGCCTGAGAGTAGTCTAAGGAACTAGTCGTTTGTCCCTCTCCTTGACAATCCCTTACAGAATGGAATATTAATGGAATAATTAGGTTTGGATTTAAGTTTAATGAGCAGATCAATCAATTATACATGCAGATGGGGCAGGAATGCTGATTGCTCTATGCCCTCGCCCTCCCCCTCATCTTTCCTCGAAAACTGGGAAGAAAAAACACTGATCCCAGATCAGTGAATCCAAAGGTTATGTCAGGCCGTACATTCAGCGGCCGTGTTATTGAGCTGAGTCTGAGATCAGCCTGTGGTCCACTCACCTCAGTCAACATGGATTCCATGCAGACAAGGAGTATCTTTGTCTCTGGACTTCATGCCAACTTGTGCTCATCATTTGTGTATGTCATGTGTGACATTTTTTGCTAAATTTATTGATAAGCCAGTATGTCTTACTGTCCGTGGTTTGAATGTTTTACTGTGATCTAATCAACAAGTGAGCCCACATTAGTGTTTACAGCTAATTAGCTAATTGAGCTAGGGTAACGGTCAGAAACAAAAGCCTGTATTCACAGCAGCCTTTCAGGAACAGAGTCACATGGGCTTAAAACGGACTCCGGAATGGCATCTCTCCTCCATCCATAACTCTTTCAGTCTGAGACCTTTTGAGGCCAGGGTGTGGGCGCGAAATGCGTTGTTACTTACAAAAAAAAAGGAAAACACAAAAAAAGGCAGCAGCTCCTAACAATGCTCCTAGCAACAAAGCTCAGTGTTGCTGAATGTGCAGAAACATCCGTGTACATTGTGCTCCATGCAAACTTTAGTCCTGCTGCCCTGTTCTGTCAGGTCTTTATTTTTAAACCTTTTGAAAGCAAGGAAGGCTATAAGGAACTTTCTGTTGTTTTCCATAAGTGAGGTATTTCTGCTGATTTTCTTCAGAGACCGTGTACTTTCAGATTGGTTTGGCTCAGATGTGGTTATAGATCTGATACACTGGCCTCAACTGAATCCACTTTTGTGCTTACCTCTGCACAAGTCATTGTGGGTGTTTTTTCCTCTAAATATAGTCTGGTGAGTTAGTTTTGGCAGTCACTGAACTCCCCAAATTATGACTGTTAGGATAAAAACTAATGCATATATTTAGTCATGGGTCAGAATTATGGAAAAATGTTGATTGAGTTGTGTAAAACATTGGCATGGAGCTGCACGCCGATGGCCATTGCTGCTCTGTGATTGGTGCTCTTGGAAGGTTCTCGGTGTCCTGCCTCTATGCAGTCTCAATATGAGTGCAAATGGATCGGAGTTCATGGGAAGCACATTGAGCTAAAGCACTGGCTCTCATCGCAGTGTAACATATCATATCTGCTCATTTATGAACATTAATACATTCTGACTTCTTATGTGTGCTTATGAAAAGCAATTGTGCAACTTCCAAAAAATGAAAAAAATTGGGACTTAAGAAACACACTTGGAATGATGACTGTGATATAAACAGCTATAGGTTAGAGTGTATAAAATATCAGTTTATTAATAGCTTTTTATAATTAATTGGACTATGGATGTTGAAGGTTTAGCTGTGATCCACTCCACAGCCTGGAATTGAAGCCTCACCATAGTCTTGCTAGCTGTAGCTGGGAGGCCTGCAGGGCTGGTCATAATTGGACATGGTGCTGCCCAGGGAGGGTATACTTCACCCAGCAGGGTGTCCCTTCTCTGGCATGCGATAGCTGCCCCTCTAGTCCATTAAGTGCCTGCAGTTCCACTGCATATCGTATGCAGTTCTGCAGCACAATGGCTGCGCAGCTGAGCTGGTGGACTGCAGAGTGAAAAGAAGCATGGGATGACAGCAAGCATTTTCAAAGGCACACGTTTAGTCTGCATTTTCCGGAAATGATAGAGCACTGTGAAAAACCAACCAGCTCAGGTTCCCTGAGTGGTTTCAGAAAAGCAATTTCCTTGAACCATTTGAGAGGACAACTTAATCAGTTCTAGTTACCACAGCTAACAATTGCTGGTAACTTTAAGTGAGGAAAGCAATTGATTGTTAAACTAAAATGGTTCAGAGCAGCCAGTCCTTTTTTTCAAACCTCTGAAATTAACTGGACTTTGTTGGGTTTTACAGAGAGGGTGTTGCAGTGAGACAATGTTGCTGGATTTTTTATAGTGCATTCCAAATTGGAACTGAATAAATGAAGAGGGTAAACAACGAACAGTGGGAGCTCCATGCTCAGTGATGATGTTCTATCAGAGGAGCCAGTGTGTTACCTGTATGATGATGGTGTCGCTGTGCAGTCACTGTGCTGACACTGTTGCTTGTACAACAGTCCCCTCATCACTTGCAGAATCTGTAATTGGCCATTGAAAGAGAAAGTTACGCAGATTTAACAATCTTCATTTTTTCCCTCCACTTTGCATTTTGTGTTTGCCTCCAAAGACAATGTGCCAGTAATGGATATCTCATCTGGAAACGCTTTAAGCATCTCCAGATCATTTCCCTGTGCAAATCGGCCTCTCCCTCTGCAAACACACCTCTCTCAGCCTCATTAGGCAAACTGGAGGTCCCGCATGCCTTCACTGGTCTTCTCTCCTTCAACTGCTCCATCCCTCCCTGCCTCTCTCCCTACCTCAATTTTTCCACTGCTTCCACTGAATCTCAAATAGCCACTCTGACTCTCATCCCTCCACCTGACTACAGTGTCTTCTTTCCAAACGTACAGGGCTGAAGTCAGATTTGACTGGGCCCATGGACTCTCAATTGGGGAGGAGCAAACACACAATGGCGACATTCTGATTGTTGGTCAATTCTGTGGCCACACTTCCACAGCTAGTCTGAAATCACCCTTAATGTCAATAGTCTCACAGCCCTAAATTACAAGGCTTTTATTTCTAGAACTGTGAGATTATAGTTGCATCCATTATTAAGTGTGAATTGAGAAGGTTTCTTCTGATGGATTTGCCGATACACTTTCTTGGCCATTGATTGGAAGTCCATATATGTTATTAGGTGTGCACATGATCAAATCGAAAGGTAACCAGGCAAGTAAGCAAGTAATCCCTCTGCATATCTACGGTTTGGTCCTTGAACTGGCACAGTGCAGAGGAGACCTCCAGTGTTCAGACTTGCTATAGGCTGAAGTGAGCTCCCATTGAGTATTAGCCTGCAAAAGCGCTTCCCCACCGAGTTCACTGAAACAGAGGGTTTAGGTAGATAAGCCCCAACCATTTCCAATTACCGCCTGGGATCAGCTGCTGTAATGGAGACTCTGGATTTTTACATAGCAGCCTAGATTTTTGGATTCAGGAATTTGATTGGAGTGGTCACCTTGAGCCTGTCCATCAAAAAGAAAGAAGCCGAGGCAATGTCCACATAGCATAATGCAAAGCATTCTAATCCATTAAACTGCATAGTCTCTAAACACTGCTGTGGGGGTCTGTCTTCTTTCACTACTGCCTTTTTGTTATATGTACACATTCAAATGTAGTACAAAAATAGGAATAGCTGTCCCTTGAAAGCATTTGTATATGGCATGATGGTATGCAGGAGAATGCAGTAAAAGTTAATGAATCCTCATTGCAGAGCATGGTAACAGCACCCAGGTGAGCAGCTGTTGCTCCGTCATTATTGTATTGAAGTGGAGTATGACGCTCCGGCCATAGTGGCTGTCTGCAGAGCTGCGCAATCACAGGACTGCGAGGGGAGGGTATGTATCTGTAGTCTGGAACAAAAGATGTTATATGGTAGTTATGAGCCCTCATAACTGTGATAGCACTCACTCTGACTCACTCTAATGCAGTATATGGCTGTCCTACTTAATAAAACAACAGACAGTTTCCACTTCTAACAAATTCCACTATAGAGTGGGTGTATTAAAAAAAATGTAAGCCTGAGCCAATCAAATCAACTATCGTATATCTGCTGGCACCTATCAAAATCCAGGAAATGTAGGGCAGAAAATGTGACACAGGTATTCAGAGATCTGGAGCATCATGGGTCCAGGTGTCTGGGTACACCTCTCAGGTTCTCTGGCCCTCCCGCACTGGCTCTCCTGCCCACACACACACCAGCACAGCCTCCGCGTGGGGACCCAGTGCCGACGGGCCAGGCAGGTATAAATAGGCCCAGCGAAGCCTGCGGGGTGACGGGCAAGCACAGGCATGTCTGAGAATGGATGAGGAGCGAGGCACCTGGGGACAGCTGTGAATAATGACAGCCAGGCCGGTATGTGCCACGCCACCAGCATCTCTGTGATATTTATACAGGGACGGACGGCGTCTGGGCCTGTTTGCTCGCTGTTACATCTGCCTCGCTGCTGGTGAATTCCTGGCTCCATCTCATCAGTCTGAGCTCACCCAGTATCTGGTATCTGAACAGTTTCCCTGTTTTCGTTATTCACTCGCCCAGAAATGTAGGCCAATTATGTCTTATTTCCTGTCTATTCATAAAGCTGCACTTTTATGGAGGCAATTCAGATGAATTACCTTACCAGAAGATGCAGTTCTGGGTTTCTGCTCTGGTTTCAGTGTGCATGATGTTCTGAAAACAATCCAAGGATATTATTTGTTGCTTTGTTCCCTCCCAAAGCCCACTTTGCCCTGCTTGCCCTCCACAGTATTTATTCCAATAATTGTCATGTCTCAGTTAATCCATCTTAATTTCTCAGCCCAAGTTTTGAGTTCATGTAAGTGTAAGTGTAAGTGATGAAGATCTCAGTTTTCAGACTTAAGTTCCTATCCACTTAGAACACACCTGACTATACCAAAGGAACCAGAGCCCAGGGCACATTTTACCTACTAATGGGATGATGTAATAATCTGTAATATTGTTTAACAACCAAGGACATTCCATTGTGCATTGGTCTTATATGTTGAAGTACTTACCATCAGCAATAGGAGCTCTCAGTGATTTGTGTATATGCAAATGATCAGGCCATGAAGGCATACAGTAGTTAATTGATTGGAATTTGAATACGAGGATGTGCAGTCTCCCTGCCTGTTATCAGCAGTGAAATCCCAATTTGCCCTCCAATTCCAATTTGTGTGTTTGTGAGTGTGTGTGTGTTGTATATGACTGAAACCCTTCCCATAATCTTGGCATAGGAACCATAAGATGAAGGTGAATGTGGATGAGAGTCCATGCACTATGTCATCCCATATTCCTACTGTATCCACAGCTGAATGTGAAGTTAATCAGCATGTATTGCCAAAAGATTTTATGAGAATCAGAAATACAGAGTCACACGGTATGCCAGTCTGAGAGTAAATTATAGCCATTGAACAGATAAACCCTTTGAGAATTCTTCATCTTGGTTTGCTTTGTTTTTTTCTATGGTACACACACCTTCAGCCCCTTATTCCAGTGACCAATGATGAAATGTCAGGTTGCTGTTCAAGTCTCGGCTCCCTCTCTTCAGCAGCCTGTATTTCAGTATGCAATTAAATGTCACCCTAGCCAAACTTGGCCCTTTCAGATGCATGCTAATTGATGCTTTAGAGGTTCCTTTCAGTTGAGCTAAAACAGTGAGTACAATTGCATATAATAACCCTTAATTGTGGACAGGGACTGACCTCCATGATTGTTCTGTGAGTGAAACCACACACTGGTTTTTAGAATCCTGTCTGGGTGATGGAGCTTTTCTGTTATTGCTCCTCTACACCATCTCTGGTTCCACTCCTTTCCCATGTTCTCCCAAAACACGGAAGGTTCCAGAGACCTAGGCCACAGACTCCTTGCATGTCCCCGCGGGAGCCCGAACCAGGACCTGCTGGGTCACATAACGGGGGCTTCCCCTCCCATCAGTATGGGAGGACTTCCCAGGAGTCAGCAAGTGTTTGAACGCCCCCTCCCTCCCCACCACCACCCTCACGCTCTCCAGCCCTCCACCAGCTGAGGGCTCTGACAGAGATGAACAACGGGAGAGCACATCCCCCTGTTCTGTGCAGGCTTTCCCCATCCAGCTCCGGCCTCATCGTATCTACGCATTCACTCCACATAAGCACACGGCGCTGGTGAAAGAGAAGTAAAAATGCATTTCATTTGGAACCCTCAGCGTGACATTACATTCCCATTACTGTGAAATGGAGATCATATCATGCAATTCATGCATCCTCTGCTCTCTGTCTCCCTCTTTTTTTCTGTCTTTCTTCCTTTCCTTCCTGTCTTTATTAGCTTTTATCTTTTTCTCAGTCATGTCGGTTATTTTCTGTGCGTCTTTTCTTTGTCTCCTTTCTTTGTTATTTTTCTGCTTTTGGTTTTTGTCCCTTTTTTCTCCCCATCTCTGTTTTACATTTGTAGTTACCATTAGTTTCCTCTCCTCCCTCAGCAATGGTAGAGTCAGAAACACAGTGCCTGACATATCCAGGGCAGGCTCACTCTGCTCATGCGCACAACCAGTTAACACCAGATTTCCATCCAGCAAAAGGAGCTGAAGGGTACTCCATTTGTAATTCATCAGGAAACCAGTCATCATTCCCATTTAAAAATGAAGTGGGGTTACATCAACAGTTTCATCTCATTCTCAATTATCCAAACATTAAAATCCATTTCCTGGGAGACAGGCCCCCAGGAAGGACCAGGAGGGGCGGGTTCTGATCCTTAATGTGCAGATGAGGTGGGTGGAGGTGCTTGTTTGTCAGATTTTAAGATCTGTTGCCCCTCATGTACAATTTGAAAGGAATATATTAGCATTTATGTTTCTTTATTCGAGAGGAACACCTTTTGTGTACACATTTTTTGAACACAGTGTGACAATGATTTTTTTTTTACATATATGCCTCTGTATAGCTCTTCATCCTGGCCATAAATGAAATGGACTATTTTTAATACAGTTTTATGGTTCACATGATCAGTAGTCTTTGTTTTGCATTATCACAGCTGCTGCATTGTCTCGCATTCATGTGTGTTCTTTCTGCAATACCGCAAGTAACCAACAGGGGAGGTAGTGGAGCAACGTTGCATTGGATTGTGTGTAATACATTTATCTATCTATCTGTCACTGGATGGATTTACACTGCAAAAAAATCAACAACACTAATCTGAGCCCCAATTGTGAATGCTCTAGCTCCATTTAGATGACAGACTTCATAAATGAGCCTGACTGCTACACGCTAGATTTGCAGAGAAAAGGAGTAATTTAATCTTGTACAGAAGCACCATCGGAAGGGGGGGGGCGGAGTTTTCTGCTCCTTAAAAGAGTGTACTTTCTGGAAGTGCAGTTGCAGACCATGAGCTTTACTATGTATGTCCTGAAGCATAAATCAATGCGGTGGTTTCAGTGCAGAAATGCCGGTACTGTGGGAGTGACTCACCCTTCTGTGTTGTCGTCTCTGGAGCTCTCTTCCTCGTCCAAGTCTCTCTATTAGACGTGATTGCTTCCCCAGTCATTTCCCCCTACCTGAGATATGAAGTCTGTGCCACAGTATGTAGTCAATAATATCACTGTCTGCCCATTTGCTACACTGTCTGTGCTGTGTCATATCGTTCTCCCACCCCCAGAGCGCAGACTGTGTGGCTGTCAGTGGTGACTGCATTCTGCTGTGTCTCAGTCAGTGATTCTCTCCCAGGGCTTCCTCTTTGTCATATATACTGCACACGTATGAATGTCCCCTGGTACCAGCTGTCCTGTAATCTGCTGTAAAAGAAGGAGGGAAGATTTTAATTATATCCATAGGTTTGGAGAATGCACTCAAAAAAGGCCCAAGAGTTCCTTATGCTTAGTTCATTGTAATGGAGTGAGGAGCAAAAAAGGAAGACTGACACATTTTGACATTAAGCCTTTGGCTGTGTGTGTGTGTGTGTGTGTCTGTGCGTGCATGTGTGTGCTTTAGATTAAGAAAGCATGGGCTTAATTACATGTGAGGGTGCAGTCTAACTGGGCTACCATTTCCTCTTGCAATAAAATTAAAGTCATGCAATTAGGTACAGGTAAGAAAAACAGGTACAGGTAAGGGAATGTGTAGTATTTCAAAGGTAACATAAAACACATTTTGGTTCAACATATTTCACTGTACTGGAATTAGATAATTATATATCATAAAATATTGAAAACTCCATGCTACCAGCTATTCGTCAATTCATTTCCCAAAATATATACGCCTACAGCTATTTATTTTGGCAACTTTAACAAAGAAGGAAAAAGTCTAGTCTTTACTGAGGCCATCAGGGAAGAGAGATGTAAGTATATGTATGCAAGACTGTTCTCTTTTCAAAAGGTTCTGTCTGTCTCCACCTCCTCTTTTTGGCCATATTGCTTTCGATACAAATGCGTTTTATCTAAGGTACAGCATGTTTTGTTCCATAAAGTGTCTATCCATAGGATGGATGAGGTCTCACACATTTTAATAGTACTGCAGTGTTCATTTAAATTCAGTTTTCATTTTTGTGATGTTTGAAGACCCTATATTTTTATTTTAAGGTCATAACTTCAGCCCTTTTTTGAGGGCGGACACCAGTCCTATGAATATTAATGTTATTTTGTCACTTGAAGCTCCACTGCATAGTGATTAGGAGCGGTTTAATGCTTTAATTACAGCCATAATAGTGTCCTCAGCATGCATGTGCAAGTGTATGCACAGTTGTGTGCAATTGCATGTGTGTGTGGGGGGTGCATGTGCACACGTTTTTTTGTGTGTGTGCGTTCTCATGTGTGTGTCTCACAGATAACTTCATGTTTGTACCTGTTAGTTTGTATCTGTTGGTGTACCTATCTGAACACACTTACCAACAAACTGCTCGTGGCTCCAGCATGTACACTGTTGGGTCTTAATTACCTGCATTGGACAGGCAGGGGAGACCCAGGCCCCTGCTGTTAGCAGTGCAGAGTGGCAACTCCCAAACAGAGCAGTGGGGCTTGAGTGACCTCTGTGTGTGAGGAGGCCTGTCGGAAATGATCTTTCAGTTTTTAAACGCATCCTATTGACATTTACTCATGTAAATTCCGTCAGGTAGAATTTTATTGCCTGTGGCTGTGACATTTTTACAGATTTATTAGGGGGTGTTTTGTGGGGGTGGGTGGGGGTCTGGAGCTGCCATCCCTGGCCCCCCAAACCCCTCGACACCCAGGCCCAGACCTTATGCAAGACAAATGTCAGCGCTGTTCATGGCTGGACCCAGTCCTGTCCCTCTGATTTGAAAAGGCCTCTCACAGGCCCTGCAACAGCTTTCAAAACCGACAGCCGTAGAAGAGTGCTTATTATCACAGTGCTGACACCCTCATTATTTCAACGTGGTCAGAGCTGTTTGTATCGCGTTGTGTGCGATTGGCAGTAATGTGCAATGCGCTCTGACGATTGTTTAACTGTTCCAGTGGCTCAAGCTGGCCTTATTTACGATGGCGTACCATCTGCCTGGCACTGGCGGATGATTGATGATGGCAGGGAGCTCGGGACATCAGCTCAGGAGTCTGTTTCTCCTGCCCCAGAGCCCCTCTGGCTCGAGCACATCTGGGTGATGAGGACGCCGTCAGAACGTCCCGGTCTCTCTCGCGCCCGCCGTCACCCCGGGCTGGGCCCATGACAGGCGGCGTCCATGGCCTGTTGCTTTGCCTCACCACATCTCCATTCGGTTTGTGCGTGTATTTCTCTATGTCCCTCTAAACACCAGTCACATTGGGGTCTAATCCCACTGCACTGAGGGTCCAATGCAGTATTTTTTGGTATTTTTTAATAAAACATCTCTCTCCCTCTCTGCCTTTGTCACTCTCTCCCATCTTCAGCTGTCTTTTATTTCACCTACACACAGAGGGATGTGGTTGTAGATTAGGGCTACTAAAAAGTAAGCAAAATAAAAGTAATTTTGGAGAAGCTTGTTGTGCTATGCTAAAACACATTTGATTCACAAACGGTGAGTTCATGCAATTTTTACATAAGGGAAAGCAGGTTTGGTGTGGTAAATGTCTTAAAGCTATTTGTGTATGTGTTGGATGGAAAGATGCAAATGTAGGTCAGGGCTGGAGGGACCCTCTTCTGGAGGGAGGGGGCAGCGGGGTTCAGGCCCCCCAGCTGGGAAAGGGCGAAGGCCGTCGCGGCATGCCGGCAGATCGCGGCGGCCTCACCGTCCCGCCAGCACCCCGGTCTCACTCACATATTCATTCAGCGCTTGTCGGAGTTAAAGGCCCGGAAGAATCGGGGGTGGTGAGATCGCTCAAGTGGAAGCCCCACTCCCCTGGGCCCTTTTTTTCTTTCGATTCTTTCGTTTTTTTTTTTTCCTTCTTCTCCTCCTCGTTCCCTCCCTTCTCATGCCTGCTCTGGGTCCCTCTCCGATCTCAGCCAAGTGGAAAGCGGCAGGCTGTGGTAAGAGGGAGGGAGGGAGGGAGGGAGGGAGGAGAGAAGGATGGAGACCATGAGTCGGGGACGAGGAGGTGCACAGGGAGACGGGCAGATGTCTAGCGAGGTGCGCCTATTAGCATATTGATGAGCAGTGGGGTCTGGGGGGCGGGGATGGGGGGTAGGGGAATATCCCTTTGCCATTGATCGGCACGGGGGGTTAAAAAAGGCCAGTAAAAGAAGGCTAGAGTAAAAGAGTCTATGTAGCTGAATAGCCTGTTAATGAACCCAAAAACAAAGGTTGTCTCAGATCAGGTCACAGTGTAAGAGATTAATCGCCACCTTTGGTGGGCTGAAGTGACAGGAAGAGAGTGATGACATGGGGCTCAAATCTTTCATTGGGACGAGTTTTGGACAAGGCTGGCACGTGAATAATTTTGTTTGGATTTGACTGAAAATCATTTCAAAAACAACAACAAGAGTCCATTACAAATTCATCAGCAGTTTTGTAGTGGATATATTATGACACCACACCCTACTGGTAGTCAGTCATTTGCAAGTAATTATCTGGTGGAGTGAATATTTTTGTTGGGTGAGTTTTCAGACAGCATGATGATCATCTCTTTTGAAAATAAGGACTACACATCATTAATGGTTATTGGCAAAGGAAACCATTTCATCCCACACCTTGTTTCACACTGACTGGCACAATTTTTTCCATTAATGACAAAGTGACATTATATTATTTTATTCACTGAGTATTCTAAATGGTGTATATTGAATTCAGCGGAATGTGCGTTCTGTGCATGATTCAGAGGCCGTTAGTGATCTGCTGTGAAACGGTTACCCTGGCGCTTGTTAGCGGTCACATTCATCTGAGCTTCATTAATGGTTCGACACAAAGAGGAGCCCCGGCCTGAAAAAAATGAAAACGCAGGGGGCCAAGGTTGTTTCAGGTACACCAATACAATCAGCACCCGAGCAGACTTTTTAGAAATTAAATATGAATCGTGTGAAATATGGCCTATGAGTTTTCTTCGACAGCTCCCATTGGGGGACCAGCTTATCACGGCAGGCACAGAGCTCCCCCTGCATTGTTCAGCTCTCATGGGGAGAAGAGTTGCGCGTACGCCCCCCAACCCCTTCATGTGTGCAGTCCGTGGGGCCGGTGGACTCAGGGAGAGAACACTCTGCAATATTGATTAGAGCTGAAAACAGACAACAGCGTTTTCTCTCTCTCTCTCCATCTCTCAGGGACCCAGTATATCATTTTTTCTTGTTTGAGGAGGCCGAATACCAGTGGGTATGTGCGAGGATTATTTTACATTTTCCAAGACACCTGGGAAAGATGGCCATGGACCTTGGGGTATGAATAAAGCAAAGGAAAAAAAAAGCATGAATGAGCAAAACAGATGAGTGAATGGACAGGAATGGATATTGAGATGTTGTGTTTGGTCCCCAACTATAACAGCTAATTAAGCTGTAACTGTCTGTGTGAAAATGTTATGCTCACTCCATATTTTTATAATGTGGTCATGGGAATCACAATACAATACAATACTATTATTGCAGTTATATGCAGTGCCTAGCTGCTGTGGAAAGCAATAATCTATACACATGCTGGTACTTCACCTGTCAATCCATTGATTCAGTGTGCCAAATCAGTATTTATGATTTTTAATGTATTTATCTTGAAAGAGAGCGTAGACAGCCATTGCTGTATTCCCCTTGCCTCCAGCTCCCACAGTTCATTGCAAAGCCATTTTAAATGTCAGCATCATTAGTATGGATGATCCAATTTGGACGATCACTTTTACCAACCTGAATACCAGATTGTTATAAAGGTTTCATTTATAACAAAATATATAACAAAAGAATATGTCTATAGATGTGGTATAGGTTGTCATTACAGCGACCATAAATTAAAAAAAAGGATAGATTGCACGAAATGGAAGTATTTTGTTTCCTGTAAGGTAACACTCATATCAAATAAAACCTTATAAAAATATGCTCCACACATGGATCTGTTGATACAGCAGCATTACAGAAAAACGGACATTTCCGTACTAGTATGCTCCTGTTATTATTGGATGAATGCCATTTTATAATAGATTTCAGATATGTCCATTATTAATTCATTTTAGCTGTAAAGTTGCTGATGCATGCATAGTGGGATCGCATGTGTGCTTGACCCGTGTGGAAGAATTAACTGTTCTGGTGTTCGCTAAGAGGTAATTGCTCCCGAGAGAGTTCACTCAAAAAACACAGCCTTTGCATCAAGATTATTGTGAGAAATTAGCTTCATAAAAACCGTGTGGGTCTTGAGGCTAGTAAATGCTGGCTTTGGTAAAGTGGAAAATGAATGCGCCCTCATGTCCTCAAACCAATATATACTACATATAACATGCCTCCAGTTCCCTCAGTTCAGCCACAGATTAGATATAATAAACTTTTATTATTCTCCCATCTAGATGGTGTTATTATGGACATGCATATGGTTACGATAATTATGATCATTCCAATATTACAGTTAAGTATCTTATAATCTAAAGAGAGTTTAATGTTCCGCAATCGCTCATCACGGCATCGTAACGTAATTCCCCAAACCGCTTTTTCACAGGGGAATATTTCATCTGCTGCCAAGCCAGAGTCAGCCGTTCTGGAATTTGTCTCCAGGCCTGACCAATTGAGCAATAAATTGCTGGATGTAGGCCCAATTAGTAACGAGGAGCCGTGGCAGAGCGAGGGTTGTGTAAACAGCCTGGTGTGATTGACGTGGTTAGCGAGGAGATTTGTGTTAGGTAATGAATTCTCAAAATGCCTCAGGGTGAACTGCCACTAATTAGTAACACCCCACCACCGCCCAACTTGTAAGGCCTAACACAGCGGTCAAGACACCGGACACCATGGCCTTGGGGTTGCTACTTCAAACATAGTGTGGCACACTGCTATTGCACCCCTTAAGCACAGCAATCCAATAAACGTAATACACTTGTGCTGTGTCCAGCAGAATAGCTGAATTGTGGCTTGTCTCTTCGTGTGAAATTCTGCCTGTGGGGAAGAGGTTGCGGTCAGTATTGCGTATCTTGCTGGAGAAAAACGGCGCTGGTTTCACTAAGGGTGGACATGCTTCCTTTAATTTCCTGCAGCGCTCGTGCACCGACGCCTGGATCAATAGCGTGCCATGCGTGTCGGGGTAGATGTTATAAAAGGTGTTATCCCCGGCTTTCACACTTCCTCCCGCTGCCAGACATCTGTCCACACACCGCCCAACCAATCACCAAGAGTAAAAAGGTTGTTTCCAAGGCCACCTACACTTTTAAACCTGCATAGACTAAAGAAATAAATGAAGAACTGCAGGTGTTAAAAATGTCATTTCATTAATTAGTTGCTTATCTGTTCGTGTTGACTTTGAGTGATTTGCATAGATCTGCTATTGAACAAAAGGCGTCCACTTGCTGTTAACTTTCTTCTATTACAAATTGTCTGTTTATGTGTATGTATATTCAAGTGGCCCCTACATTTTATGTATGATAGGATTCATTTTGCCTTGATGTGCTCCACATTGCTAGATTTGTAATAAAACAATCTGTATGTGGTTTATGTGCGGATTCTTCGTTTTCACGAAAGGGTGTTATCAAACATTTTGATTTCCCCACGAAGAAATTAAAGCATTTTTCTATGCAATCCTTCAGGAAAATGTTTGATTAGAAACTTTGGGGGACATAGTCAAATCCAGAAAAATGGGTTTTATCACAATGTTATGGAGGGTGCTGTATATGTCTTGGCTTGGACAGACTATAAAAAAGGTTCTCAACTCTGTGTACAACAGTTATAAATGGCCTCTTGATTTCCATTGAGTATGAATTTGATTTTTTATTGTTATGTTTTTTATGTATTCTTAACATGTGAATAAAGTCATGCTCCTGGGTTGCTGAATTTGAAAAGGAGGTTTAACTTTAATCTTTAACAGCTTAGTGACCTGCTACTTTTGGCTGAGAAAGACTTGTTAAAACCAGCATGAAATAACATAGCCAGAGGCTATAGAGATATATTAAATCCTTCCCAGACTAGAAGAAATAAAAAGTTTCCCCCATTTCTTTCTTTGTTACTCTTACTTATAAACTCATCCATCTATCATGTACGTAAGGCCTTACCTGAACTGGGTGGGGTTGGAGTAATGGGGGTGGGGTGGGGGCGTTCTGTGTGTATTGAACCTTTTCTTGGATGGATAATGAGAGCTGGGTTTTAGTTTCCCTGTTGTGTGGTCCAGTCTGGCCCTTTGCAGAAGCCCCTTTTGATGGAGAGCAGAAATAAGCCGTGACATTTGGGCTAGCATCAGCTTTCAGCCTATTGGGATAGCAACCGTCTTGTCATAGTTTTTTTGTACATTTTATTACTTATTTTTCACCTGTACACAGACAATTTCTAAAACAACTTTTCTGGCTATTGTGCATTTTTTGAGGGAATTCTGTTTGGCAGGTTGTGTAAACAATGTCTAACCCTGTTTCCGTTTCGACCTGATCCTTACTTTACCTGATGTTTGCTTGTTTTTTTTTTTTTTTGTGCCCTGCATTTCTTCCCATGATGCTCTCCTTATGGGTCTCGAAGGGGATGAAATGAGGCGTGTGTTTTGGGGTCTGTGTCTGAGTAAGGGGTTCATTTCACAAACGCAAATGCTTCCTTCCGGAATTATCCACTCTGTGGCTCGTTCCCAGCATTTGCTAATGGCCAAAGGAACCTCTGATCCGTAAAGTTGCAGCGTTTACAGTAACACTCATAGCTGCTGAGGAATTCCCATAACTTAAACAGAATGTTACCATCAGAGCTGATGCACCCAACCTTTCCCAAAAGTGTCCTTTTGCTGTTTATAGTGTTCAATCTATTTGGTCTTTTCTCATCTCAGTGTAATAATAACTGAGATTCCCCATTTTATTGCTAAGGAAAGAAACAGCTGAGGTCTTTGATTCTTTTCAAAAATTGTTAGCCCTTATTGGTTAACTCTTTTGTGTGCTTCCCAGTCCAAATCATATCGGTTCAACGCTATTGATTATTTCTATTTATTTTTTCCTGTCTTGATATTTTAGCCATCATTTACCAGTATTTCAAACACACTTGTCACCAGGGCAAGAATTAGGAAACAAGGGAAGGACAACAGAGAGGCAAACTCTTTGAACAGCCAGCGCTTCAAAATGGCTGACAGAAGTGTCGTCGTAAATTATCTTCAGAGATGTGAGAGGAGAAAGGAAGGGGGCGGTGGGCCTCGAAAGGACAGACAATGGGGTGTGTGAAAAGGGGGGATGGGGCTGTTTGTCCCCTCACTCCTCTCACACACAGCACCCCCCTCCTCCATCTCTACCCCCTGCAGTGCTGATAATGAGGTGACCCCCCCGGTTCCCCCGGGCTGGGACGGTAAGACTGAGGGTCTCACCTGGTGCAGAGTGGAGAACATCATGCCTTCCTCATGCCAAGCACATTACCGGCTCCATCTGGCCAACTTTGGCTCATGCCAAGGCCCCATAAGCCCCTCCAGGACAAGGTCACACATGGGCGTATGTTTACGAATCGGGTCTTGATCTCGGGCGGCGTCGGTGTGGGCCCCGGGGCCCCCTCTCTCAATCTGGATCCACGGCGGGAAGCTGACTCTGTTCCGCTGCTCTTTAATTGGCCACCACAGGAGTGTGGCCAGCACAATGTGGCCGAGGAAGCTTTGTTTTTCACAAACCAGGTATAGACAGGTCACAAGTTTCTGTAATTAATTTTCTCAGAAACACTGATTATAGCCAAAGGACTATCATGATGACGATAATAGCAATGCTATCCTGGAATTAGCCTCTGATACTTTTCACTTCTTGAGTTTAGAATTCCAATGTCAGTGTTTGCCAGCATCTCAGCCCCAAGGCATTCACATAATAGCTTAACATGGCACAGTTTTTAATGAAAGAAAAAGAGCAGGAGAATACAAATATGAACAAAATCAATGCACTCAAAATCGTATCTTAGAAATGCCTTTAATCGGGTACCTGTCCATAACATTATTCAGTGAGACTCATTTAATCAGTGTTGCATGTGTGAATGTACATATGCACTGGTATTTTAAATGTGGTCTATGTGGAGGTCTTTTGACTCTCACTCTGTGGTGTCACATGCCCTGCCCCCCCCAGGCCCCCTTGCGCATTGACATCCTGTCACTCCAAGCCCTGCTGAGTGGTCACCGGGGTGTGACGGACAGGCTGGCATCCACACAGCTCACCCCCGTCTCTTGATTCCCATGCCCCCTCCCCTCCTCTCCCCTCCCCTCCCCTTCCCTGCCTTCCCCTCCCCTCCCTGTTTTCTCTGCCTGGGGTTGCAGGCATGGGAGAAGCGGTGGTTCTGCCCTCTTGACCTTGAGAAAGCTCCCTTTCTTTAATTCGTTGTAAGACAGTAATTTCAATATAACTACACAAATAACCACCAAGCTATTGTGCAGTGAATTAACACCTGGGGCTTGGATTCCCAAACAGGCAAAGTCTTATTAAAAAGAGCAAAAAAAAAAAGTAAAACCACTTGTGCTTTACTTTTGGTTACCCTGGCAACATCACTCCACCAGTGCCCAGATGTGAGTCTCACCCCAGCTCAGAGACAGTGTGAAGTTGCTCTGTTGTTATCAGTTCTTCTTGGTGTCAGTCAGGTAAACAGCAATGTACCTGCTAACAGCTCACAGGCAGCTGCACTCAGTACCTGCCTGCAAAAGATAGAGGTATGAGCAGAGACAGGCAGAAATCTCTGTTAGTTTGTGTGTGAGTGGGTTAAGGAGTGTAAATGTATGTATATATAAATGGCTGCATGCATGTATGTATGCATGTATGTATACATGTATGTATGTAAGTGTGCATGTGTATATGCACATATGTATATTCAAATATTTGTTTGAGCATGTGTATGTATGCATGTCTGTATATAAGTATGGATTTTTTTTTTTGATTTAACAATCACTGTTTTTTAAATATCACCCATTACAGAACTACAAAATATTATGTGAGGCAAGAGGTGATGGGACTCCCAAAAAGGGCTCATAATGTCATTATTGTATTTTATATATTATGTGGGCCAGTCATTTATGTGCTCTGTAGTGTACCCCCTGAAACCCACCCTCTGCAGTAGTGAAAGCTGAAAAAAGGTGACACCTGAGGACCGTGCACGAAAGTTTTCTACCGGTATAGCCATAAACGCAGTCATCTCTGAGCACTGTGTGCGCTCTGTGCACTGTTTATGTGAGTAAGGGTAGACCAGGGGGTCAAAGGTCACTTCATATGGAGCTGGAGTGCATCATGGCTACAGACCTGACAGACAGACGGCCTTTGAGCGCACGTTCCGCCGGATGCCCCCTGTGTGAACGGGCGAGGGGGCAGATGTTTTGTTTGACCTTTCGGCGTTCCCCCCCCCCTCCCCTGCCCCGGTATTGACAGTCGCATGACCCTGTCAGCTCTCCAGTGTGGCCAGAATTACTCAGGCAGTTGGCCCTTTCAGGGGATCACTGCAACCAGCTCAGCGAGGCGCCCACACCTCCCTGTCATTTATGCATCATTTATATTCACTTTCCCCTCCCATCACTCTGCTTGCGCTATTGTGAGAAGAATGGGAGATATGGTATCTATGGAATAGGAGCCGATTAGTTCCATGTCATCCTAAATTTCACCTCTTCTTATTGCAGATGCAGATTTGAGGGAAAAAATGTAACTAATGTACATAATGTTTGAACTGTTGTTAGTACGTGAGAAAGCAAAACAAATTTGTAGTTTTCTATTGACCATTTCAACCTTATACAAATTTAGATTGCACAATTTAGGGTTTAACAATGTAGAGCGTACATCCATTTTCAGAATAATGAATTGCTTTTCTTTTCCTGCAAGTAATACAAATTTTAACTGCAATGTACAATTTCGCAAGCCCCAAAGTAGATTTTTATGACACTATTACATTTACATTACATTTCTGGCATCTAGCAGATGTTCTTATCCAGAGAGAATTAACATTTTTAGACACTATCCTGCTGGGTGTTTACTGAACCAGCTGAGGTGAAGCCCCTGACTCAAGGGTACAATGGCAATCTCCTACCTGCTAATTCAATTCAGCCTGCAACCTGAGTAAGCCCAGATCCCTGTACCTCATTCTACATTTCCACCCACATTATATTAATGTATGCATGGCAGTTAATGTGGGATGTGTGAATTATATCTGTGTTTTTAAAACACTATAATTAAGTGAGATAAAACAGTCGTCTGACAGTTTTTTTTTTCCATAAACATTTAGTATTTCATGAAAGCATTTCTCATTAGGTAACAAGGCTAGTAGTATGCAGTAGTGAATTAAGCTTTCTTTTTTTATCTAAAACCCTCTGTCAATGTGAAGAGAAACACAACCCTCTATCTGGACCAAACAGGTGTTTTTATCTGCAAATAGCATAGAAGAAAAAGAATGAAACAGTCATCCATGTTCATATTCGGCTGAAGAATCTTATGCAAAAATGATGTATTCTGTTTCGGTCAACATGAACTATCCTTGTGAGTGCTTTAGTATGAACACACTACTTAGCTCTACATTAGTGTAATCCTTATGCTACATCCTATGTTCAGTACTCTGTCCCCCCACTCCACCCCACCCCACCCCTCCGCACCTCAGTTATGCAACAGTGCTTTGGTGTTGACTGAGTGATTTTGCCGATGTTTGTCATATAATCAGCTCCCCTTTTTCCTTATCTTTCTCTCTGTTCTCTTTGTTTCTCTCCATCTCTTTTACCCACCTCCTTTTTCGAGCTCCTCAGCCTTCAGTCCTCTGTGGCTAGCTTTGACACAAAAGGTTTTAAACAAGCTACCTTTGTTTTATTTATTTTCAGATGAGCTGTTCAGGTTTTAATTAGCCCCTCGTCTTATGAAAATCCTTTTTTTTTTTTTCATTTTCGTCTGGAAGCTCCGTCAGGGCTTCCTGCGAGTTAGGAGTAAAATTGCTCTAATAGGTCACAATGGGACCCAGCCTCCTGTAAGCTAGAGTGACCAAGAGAAGAGGTTTCACCTCTGACCTCCCATTACTGCACAAGCCTGACAGGCCATAATAGGACAGACAGGCTGGAGGGAAGAAAACACTAATCCTACATGAACTCCCCTGCTGTGTGGATATCAGCTGCTCTGTCCCTGCTTACTTATACTTATGAAGTGTGTACGTACAAACAGGAAGTGCCCTCTCATGCTCTGGCTGCTTGAGGGTACAGCTATGGGGTACAAATACTGAAGTATGATGTCTGTGGTACTAGTATTGTAACACAGAGGTTGCAGGCTTGGGGCATAATTCAGACCTGCACTTAAGTGCTTTTTCCGCATATCTTACATTGTGAGAATGGGAAACTTATGCGGGAAATGCAATTAAGCCCAGGTCTGAATGTGGCCCTTGATTCCCAGGTGGGCAGTGTCACTGTAAACTTCAGCAAGGCGCTTAGTCTGAACTGCTTCCATAAATATCTATCTGTATGTCAAAAAAATGCAAGCTGTATAGGTCACTCTTGATATCAGTGTTTGCTAAAGGTAATAAATACGTCCAGATCTTGCACCCTAGCTGTATTTTGGTAGTACCGTGTGTGAAGTGCAGTGTATGCTGGGAGACTGGTGCAGAAACATGTGCGCTGTAGCATGTGGGAATTCATCTCCGTCACTTACAGTCAACATACTCCAACCAACTCCTTACCAACGCTCCTCACAATGAATTCCTGCCAGGAGCCGCATGGGCCGTGGAATGGGCAAGAGCCGTAATCAGTATTTCCCCCATTGTTCCTGATGATCATGCATATTTCAGAGGGGATACGACCTGCATGGAATGACTGTATGACATTGGCTGGGCTGAGATTACATAGAAACGGTGATTTGAATGCTGATCGGCGCACCCTGACACATGACCGAAAGGTAGCGCGGTGTGTCACATTGTTGGCCGCTTTGCATAATTGAAATGGCAGCGCTTTTTATCATCATTATTAATACCTTCTGGAAATTGAAATTATGCATTTTTTTGTTAAATTTAGAGTCGGAGATTGTTACAGGTGTGATGTAAGTAATGTGGACTGGCGTTGTTAGCTACGTTAAGACTGACATAAGGGCTTCAGGTTCTTGCAGCAGGTCTTGATAATGAAAGCAAAACTTTGTGGGTTTGGACTCAGTGTTATTTGCATCATTAAGTCATTAAGCATTAAGTATGGCCTGGCGTCTCCATTACATTATAGTGCATCTGCTTAGAACCTGCAGAAATAGTGCAAAACCAAAAAGCAACTGACATGCAGAGGTAGACAGGAGTAATTCACTTAGGAAGAACACAACCACAGTCAACTAAAACTAGCGTAGGCGTTTTGTAAATATCATAATGTATCACTAGCGGGGAATAAATACTAAATTCATACAAAAAATATGGCTTTCTTGACACCCAACTGATTTATTTAAGTCACAGCTTACAGTCAAAAATGCACACAAATGTGTGTGTATGCAAGGATTTGCACATGCAGTTTTTCAGATGAATAATTTCTTACAAATATATCCCTACTCATCTCCTTTTTATAGCTCTTCTGCATCTGTGTATGTGGGATGTTGAGCAGAACCTTTATAGAAGTGCATCAATGTGCGTAGCTGACTCTTCCACAACACAACAGAGTCAGCAGAAACATCACATAGTTCTTACAATTGTGTCCTCCCCCCCCCAGGCCACCCCGATATTGTTACCCAGCAGAGTATGGACACAGAAGGGGGGGCAGAGATGTGCCACAACACCACGGCACTTTCATTTGCATAAAGTGTTGTGACCAAGAGCAGGATTAACACCCAACACCATATAATTCAATCACGGAAACATCCACAAACATCAGGAAACGTCACACTGTGTCACAATGCTATGCGTTGTATGTGTGGGCAAACTTCCTCCTTGTGTCATCCCGGACCACCCCCCCCCCCCACTGCCCCCGCCCCCACCCCCCACCACGCTTATTACCGCTATGTCCAGATCTGTCTGTGCCTTAGCCAGCCATACATCTTGCTTTGTCGCTCCGGCCGTCGTTGCTTTATCACCATGGGATCCAGACTATTAATGGGTTATACGTGCCATTGATTTCTAATTATTTTTTAGCAGACACTGAGGATAAATATTGCGCGGGGTGGGGATCTCAAGGCCTATCGTAATCAACATCTCTATTGATCGCCTGGCCGGCCGGCAGAAGTAATCTATTTTAAATACACTTTCA